>CANSZD010001437.1:0-213801 GCA_947648045.1 Beta corolliflora
TCTAATGTACCCAAAATCCTCAAATTAAGACCATTTAAGTACCAAGTTGAACCAAAATAAAAGAGAAGAAGGAATTAAAGCAGCCCCAAAATGTATGAAGTTTGCTTTCTATTTCTTGGGACAAATACAACAACCTTGCCTTCGCCCCCACTGCAGCCGCATCCCATTCCTCCTCCCTCGATTATTCTCTAACCTGCACCACCTCTCTCCCTCTGCCTCGAATTGCAGACTACACCACCACTGTGCGGTGCCCTAAAGCCAAATTCGAACAACATCCCACTCCCGAATTTCCTCCCGACATTAAAAAACACATTAGGTGGCGGTTTTGGACCGTTTTGGTGGCGGTTGTTGACGATTGAGGAAGGGATTTGGTTGGGTTGCGGTTTTTGGTGTGGGTCTGTATTGTTTGGTGGTTGTCATGGTGGATCAGTGAAGGTGTGAGAGGCCTATGGGTCTCTCTCCATTTTTGGTGTTTATTTGGGCTTTTGGGGTTTAGTTTGAGTGTTTTGTAACAGGTTGGTGGTGGTTGTGGTAGTAGTAGGAAAGACAATGGAGAAATGGGTGATGTTGACGGTGATAATGAGAGGAGAGAGTAGGGTGTGATGGAGGTGCTTTGTAAATTTAGGTGGTGTGGTGAGGGTGAAGAGGAGAGAGAGAAAAGGGTATGTATTGAAATTAGGCTTGGTGTGGTATTAATGGTGGAGGAGAGAGATTGTTCATGGTGGAGGAGAGAGAGGGAAGTGGTTTTGAATTTGGTTAGGGGAGAAGAGTATGAGGGAGATTAGGGAAGGGAAGAACAGGCTTAATTACGTCAATTGAGGAGTTAATGATTAACGAATTAATCTAAAGTTTCGTCATCAAGATTTGCGATTTTTAAAACCCGAGAAAGATACTGGTGAATTTTGAAAGCTGCGAGGGGTATATAGTGCGCAGAAATTTGTCGGGGGTATATTTCATTAATTTACTTATGTTGGTTATTTTTTGTAGGATTATACATTGAGATGGCGGAAGATGAGAAGGTACAAAATCGAATGAGGATCTAGTTGCAGATAATCGATTGGAAATGAAAGGAATTGAGGTGGTGGCTTACAAAATAAAATAAAAGGATGAATTCTATTAGAAGACACTATTTGATAACTCTATTAGAAAACTATATTATAGTATCTCATTTACTTTCATTTTTAAATATGAAGTATATCGATTTTTTGGTATTATTTTAAACACAATATTGTGACATTTTTAATTATTAATGTGATGATAATATTGAAGTATTTTTACTTATCATTATTGACGTATATAATAACCAATTCATACTTTTAATTTTGTCCTCAATTAGTAATAATAATTAATGTTATTAGAATATATAATATGTACACATTATAGTGCTACCTAAAACAAGAAAAAGTGTTACCTAAAATTTAAGTAAGAGTTACATTATCTTGTGGAAAGTGATTCTTAATGTCCAATAAAGTGTTACTATAGGTCAAAAATTGTCACCAAAAAATGTTGCTAATGCTAAAAGTGTTACATAAGATACTATAAGTAACACTTCAGTAATGTTACTATAGGTATTGAAAAGCGTTACTTAAAAGGATTTTCGGTAACACTTGTAGAATGTTCCTACTATGAATTCGAAAGGGTATTTCCTACGTAAGATAAAAGAAGACTCCCACGGATGTTGACAAGCAAAAGATCCTTATTGCCCATAAGTAACACCTTACAGCTTTTTATATACAACTTTTTGAGTGTTACGTAATCTCATTTATGTAGAAGTGTAATGTCGACCCATGTACGAATACCAGGTTTTAACTTAAGTTTTTATCATGGATATATCTTGCGTTTTTTAGTTATAATATATTCAAGCCTATGAATTCATGTTTACCTGTATTTTCTAAATCCTAAAGAAGATGCAGCGAATGCACTGACTATCTAGTTCCATTTGCTAGGACATTACATCTACGCCCAAAAGGGGTAAGGTAACTAATAAAAAAGGGAGTAGATAGTGAACTCCAAATATTACAAGTGGTAATCATATATAACTACTTATAGATACCTAACAAAATGATTCTATGAAAACATAGTGTTTGGACCGTTGAAGATTGCACGGGAAATTTTTGTTTTATAAATTTAAGATTTTAATTGTTATATTTCCTATAAAATTATGGTGTAAATATATATGAACAATTTTTAAAATGTTAAAGACATAAGAGCAATGACAAAATAATTTAGCTTATGTCTCCTTAAAAAAACAAAAAAAATAGCCCAGGAAAGTACTGAAATTTTTCAAAGAACTGTTAAATATATATCTCCCCATTTCGGCAGTTATGCTTATAATGCATGCTATGGTTATGTACGTAAACATTGGGCGAGAGAAAGAGGGGATGCGTGAGAGACAAAGGTTCCGATTTTGGAGTTTTCTTTTTCAACAATTGAATGACAAAATTAGAAAGCTATCATAAACAAAACAGAGCTAGCATAAAATAACATCAAATAAAGAAACCCCGGAATTCACATAACCAACTGAATATTCTTTACATAGAGAACAAAATCAACCTACACAACTACCATGGCCAAATCTAAATAACAAAATAAGCCTATAGAGGTCCTGCCAGTAACATAATACTATGACAAGCAAAAGATCGATGCTAATCATATAATGCTTTTTACCAGTAAGAGACATCATAGCAACAATCCGATCATTGGAGACATCTCTAAGCAACCCTAGTCAAAGGGCGGATTTAGATATAACACCCCGCGCACGCACACAAAGAATAATTTTTTTTTTTTATTTCCAACCAATTCACGCACGGATTCAATTCACGTGCACCACTCCTTTTCTCTCACATCTCACTCCTTCTCATTTCTCCTTTCTCCTTTCTCCTTTCTCTCACATCTCACTCCTTCTCATTTCTCCCTTTCTCTCTCATAGAATCTCGACGCAGCCGACTCGAAATTCATAAATTGCCTACGTTAACAATCGAAAGTATTTTAATAGGCCCTTTTTAGGCAAAAAAAAAATTTTATTAGGTCACAAAACTTGTATTTTATTAGGGCCCTTTCGATACAAAAACCCTTATATATATATATATAGATATTGCACATGCTATGAACATAATGGAACCGATCTCGAATAATGTTTTCCCAATATAGGGCATTGAAGAGCATGATACAAATAGAAAAATTATAGTGTTGCGATAAGATATTTTCGAAATGAACTATAAAGATAATTACATGAAAAAAATATGCAAATAGGCAGCTAGATCACACACCCATATTTGATCCACTAAGAATGTAGAAAATTGAATATATAAAATATCTTGAAAATGCACATTATTAATATGTCCATATCAATATATTAATTTGGTGTAATCCTAAGTTCGATAAAAATTAACCAACGTAATTAATTTTTTTTCAAAAAAGAGGCTTGAACTTCAGAATATAAATCTAAACATGACATGAATAAAACTAAATAAAGAAAATAGTTCGATTGTAATTGTGGAGCCTAAATCCTCGTATAGCGAAAAATAAGTAATATACTAAGATTTAATACCATAGGACAATTTCATTTTAGAACATGCATAACCTCCATTTCTTTTTAATCAATTTATTTCCCTTTTTAATCCGATTCTTTTTAAGCTACTTATCATTGCTTCATTAATTTTAGTAACATGTTCTATATATTTTTTCTTCTTTTTCAACTATATGATCCACTTTTTAATTTAATAACACACCTTAAGATTTTTCTGGCCACCATTTTAGTTTTCCTCTCTCACTTTTCCATTTATCTCTCCACCTTATTGATTCCTCTCTCTCTCTCTCTCTCTCTCTCTCACTACGTAAATTCCTCCTTGGTTCACCTCCAACTAAAAGTGTGTAAAATTAAAAGGGGGAGGGAGTAATTATTAAGTTTATTAAGCGAATAACATGGGTCATACGCAACAACAAAAAAATCACCCAATGATGAGATTGTCATAACAAAGAAAATTGAAAGGATGCACAATGCAAAGATCCATAATATATAAGGATTTAGAAGGCATAAGAAATTAGCCCTGCCAAAAATAGGGGATAACAAAAAAATGGTTGGATTTGAATATCTTCTTCAATTCGCTTTTATTTCTTTTAAGCCTTTTTTTATTAAAAAAAATCAAGTACTTCACTATAATGAAGGCTTGAATTTGAGATAAAGAACTAAACCAACATGTAAAAAAATAATTTATTGATCTTTAACCTACAAAGGATAACTAGGGAAAAGTATTGAATTTTCTTGTTTACTGATGAAGTATCCGAATTTGATGTTTCTTTATTGAGATATATTATTAGCATTTGGTTATGAGCTTGATTTACAAATGTGGAAGTTGGTGGATTAGAGGCAAGAAAAAATTAGAGCCGACCTGCTAACCTAACAAGAGGAAAGAAGATGAATATAATTAGAGACGAGAAAAATTGACCGGCCCGCTAACCCGACCCGAACCTAATCAAGATCGCCTGCTTATGATTTAGATTTTCAACCCATTTGAGTAAGTGGGTCGATAAAATTTACCATTTAGTTAAATGGGATAGGTTAAGGTTGAAATTTCTAACCCAAAATTAATATGCTTTGGACTAATAATTAACTCATTTGCATGTAAATTTCCCGAAAAGTTGTGTTCAAATTAGTGAAAATGTAAGAATTAACAATTGTAGAACACATTTACCAAAAAATATAAGAATTAACAATTGTATAACACATTTATGGAAAAAAACTCAAATCATGTAACTCCTGAGGTATATTTGTTAAAAAAAGTAATTTTTAGTTGAAATTAAATTGTGAGAAATATTTAAATGGGTTAAACTGGTAACCCGTTTAATGAACATGTCGAGTTAGGATCGAGTTTTGCAATCCGTTTAATAAAATGGGGTTAGAATTGGGTTGGCACTTGAGACATGTCTAACTCCGTTTATTATCAACTCCAACATGAATCATATGATCTCTCACGATTTAACAAGTTGAGCACACATTAGTTTTTTGATAAAATGAAGTTTAGAACGTATTTTCACTCCGAATTTTATGAAATTATATTTAATTAGTACATAGGATAAATTATATTGTCCCACCTTTTTATGTACTAGATATTTATAAGTACTTACACCATGATTGTAGATAACGTATTATAAAATGTTAAATTTATAAAACCAAAATTCCCGTGCAATTTGCACGTGTCTAAAAGCCAATTTTTTTTGGCATGTGATTTGTAATGAAGATCAATAAAACCGATGGACAGCCTCCATCTCATGTTGGTTTATATCTTCCTCGCGGTTTTCGATACGTACAACTATATGTAGCCATATTAAGAGTTACCAACAAATGAGGTTTGAAAATCTAATCTTTGATAAAAGTAAAGTGATCTAGAATGTTACCACTAATGTAATGTACAAGGAAGTATTTAATGTGTATTCAAGACTCATAATATTTATCTACTTGATTATTTAATTTATTTTTTTATACTCTGATTTATCTACTTATTTGTGTTGTTTATTAAATCTGATTAGTTTTTCTCTTCTTATAGATGAACTAATCTTTTGTTTATATGCATTGCACCATTTTAACGTTTTAAATTCTATATTATTTGATTTGATTAAAGAATCTTTAATGAGATTGCTCTTTAATATGATTCGGCTAATGATATAGGCGTTCCCGTTATCATTCTAATAGAACATTGTGTTATCATATAAAAAATTGAAATATCTCCATAAAAGAAATTTAATCTAATTATCTCTCATAGTGTCAAACAACTATATTATGGAAAAATTGACTTTACGATCCGGAAAGAATATGTCATATAATGATTAAGAAATATAGAGAAAATCATGACAAAATATCGCAATATTGATTTGATTTTTATGAGTGATTGGTTATTTAAATAAATATTTTAGTCTAAAATTATGAGATACACCACATTCAAAGTATGATGTAATGTAACTTTATTTAGAAGTTTGAGATTGTTCTTCAATATAATTCTACAAATCGAAAAGTATATGGAAAAGAACAGGTCATATGATGGTGATTAAGAAATAAAAGCAAATCAAGACATAATATATCAATATTTATATGATTTTCTGAATGATTGTCTATTTCAATCAATTTTTATTTATTTAGAGATTTAGAGATACATACACCTCATTCACGGTGTAATGAAATTATTCTATATAAATTTTGAAAATTGCTCTTTAATACAATTCAGCTAATCATATAAAACATAACAATATGTAATAAGATAGTTTGATGAGATAGATGGATTGAGCGTGACTACCAAAAGGGGGAGTCAAGTGGTTGCATGATTGAGTGCAATTAGTGATGTGATTTAATTGTGATTTTATATGAGCCTCGAATGCAAAGAATAGGTAGGGTGAAAGCTTTTCAATCAACCTTTTTTTTAAAAAAAAGTTGGGTTTTATGTTCCATCATGACATTAGCTACATGAGTCATTGAACGCACGTGTTATAAGTCGATTTTGAAATATATTCTTAATACACAATATTATTATATGAACTTTAAATCACAAGCTAATATTCAAAACCATGATTTTAGGAGAAACATCCTAAAATCTTAAATTTATAAAATAAAATTCCCGTGCATTTTGATGTGTTTGTTTTCTTTTACGTATTGATAAATTTATATATCACGATCATAAGATTCTTAAACTTTAAAATGTTGTAATAAAGGTTTTTTATATATCATGTAATATAATTATATATTTCATATTCTTTCGACTTTAAATGCATGGATTCTAATAGTTATTGAAACAATAAATTTGGAATAAAAACAACTACTTAATAAACAAAACATTTGTTATGCATTACGTACGGTCCAAATCATATCTATATAAACCTCTCGTGTATTTTTCCACGGATTAATAACTAATTAGACTTATAAAATAGGTAAGAACTACAACTTCCGATAGTGAATTTCTTTGATCCTTCTTCAAGTATTTGCAAACAAGCTACGAGACGATAAGGCATCGCGCAATCTCAAAGTACATCCTTTCAAATATATCATATAATTTAGTGAATCATATTATGACTTATAGAATAGGAAAATATTAATAACATTGTTATTATTCATATGGAGAATAATATTAGCCTTACAAAATAATATTATGATTTATTGATCGTAAGCGTGCAATAATCCAACTAATTTGTAGTTGTGTATGAGATTATTATGACTTTATGTACCATCCCTATAAGAATTGCTCGCCATTACTTCATAGACAAAGAAGAAAAAAAACGTTACACACAAAAATGAAGTCAAAAATATATAAGTGCGTACCATTTCTTCGGCTGTTCAATTGAAAAAATTTATTGGCTTTTGCACTCTCTACAACTATATTATTACCAATACTATGTCGTTAGCTAAATATATGGAGCAACGTACTCCGTAATTCCATGTTTTGACTTTTAAAAATTACATTGTCTATCTAATTTATTTACAATAATTATATAAGATCTCGACACAATCAATTACACATATTGTTTAGTATGCTTGTCAAGCAAGAAACCAGTTTCCTTAAATGTTCTTCACTTGGAGACTTGTGCAACGATGTCCGATCTAGCCAATCCGAACCCCGAGCTTCGTTCCCGAACTCCGCAAAAAGGACCCACCCCCGGAGGTTTGGGTGGTGGTTCCCCCTCCGAAACTTAAGTCAGGAATCAGGAGTTTGAAGGAAAAAGTAGAGATAGAGAGAGAAAGTGAGAGAGTATTTCCATAGAGTAAGTTTACACTGTTTGCATTTAATTACCTTTCTCCTGATTTCTGGGGTATTTATAGTGGTTGTGATATGACTGGTGTCTTTTCATGGTACCCTAGAATAAAGGCACCTGATTGGCTAGGCAATCAAATCACAACACTTGGCAGGCTATGGTTGGAGATAGATCATCAACCAATCACCAGCAGCCATATTAGGGGTTTGGGCTCTAACTAACCTTTGGGCCAGAAAGTGAGCCATTTTCTCTCACCTGAGCAAAACCCAATGGTTAAACCATCTTTCTGTATTTCTTCTGGTGGGACACGTGTACGGTCCAGATGGAACCACGTGTCTCAAATAGAGCCATTGATATTTTAGGCTAAAATATTTACCCCTAAAAGGGTTTTTACCGTTGGCCCATACGACGGTTAAGGCCCTTTTACCTGAGGAAGCTACCTTAAATTCAAAAAGAGGCAAAGAAGCGCCATTTTTTAGGCCTTACCGGTCATCTTCGACCGTTTTAATCATTCCCGGTCAACTTCAAACCGGCTCAGCAGGTTTTTCACCCCCCTATAGATATGCTTTGTTTGTCTTCATTTAATCATTTCACACCTTGAGAGAAATTTTTCTAGAGAGAGAGGCTCTGCATTTTTCTAGAGAGAGAGAGTGATCGTCCAATCACCGTTTCTCCACCGAATCGTCCAAGCGTTCCGTCAGGTATCTTTTCTTTCTTCTTTTTTTTCTCTTTATTCTTTATTTTTTCTTAGAAAATCAATAAAATGGATTCCTCTTATTCGTCAAACAATCCTGGCCGGTCAAGAGTTAGCCTTGACCCTAGAACTGATAGTATTTCTTCTTCGACGCATTCTAGAGTTGGGCCTATTCTGGCCGAATATGCATTTTTTTATGGTTTTGGCCGGCAAAGTCAGACGACCCAGTGTTTACCTGTGCAGGGTAATCTGGCACGCGTCAAGCAAACTGCCCGTCTAAGACGAAGAATAATTCTCCCATCTTATAGTTCTAAAATGGAAGAATCGACTGGACGAGTTCCAGATGAAATGAGAGAGACCCAAAGTGCTCAGCCTTTGGCCTGGCCTACTTCCCCTGATAACAGTGCTGGGGAGAATATTGATATAAACCCCGAGGCCAGTCCGTCGGGTAGGGACATCGACATGGAAGAAGCTAGCGAAGGTAATATATAGGGTGATTCTGGCTCAGCTGAAGAATCGGACGAGCCCTCTACCACTTTGTCGGAAATTAGAAGACGCTTAGGCCCTCTTTTCCGACCCCCGCCTTTATCTTAGTCAATCGTAAATGGCTAGAGAAAATAGGGCTCGATCCCAGCCTACTTGTCCACCTATATGCCCATGCCTAAGCTTCTCCTTCGTCATACCCAATAAAGAGGCTACGATTCTGAGTGCTCCCAGGAAGCACTTTGTCGTCTACAAGCTAGCCTTGGACGCGGGGTTGAGATTTCCCCTTCATGAGTTTCTAGAACAAGTGCTTAGGCATTATAGCATCGGCCACAATCAATTGGCGCCTAATGCCGGTACAACATTTTGACCTTCATAGTCGCCCGCGAGCCGCGCGGCTCTGGCCCTTTCTCTCCCTGGCTTTTACCCATATTCACTACGCAGCCAAGGTTCCAGGGGCAAAGTGGACTGAACTTGGCTCAAGATCCGCAACCGCCCCGGCTTCCTTACCGCTTGGGGCAAACCTTCGAAGATGCACGACTAGAAAGCCGACTTCATCTTTCTTAAAGCGGCCAACGACCACGTCACTGAGGGCTACCGTTTTTATAACCGGGCTGTTACGTATACTGGGCGAGGGAAGTCCTTTTCTGGAGTTAGAGGACAAGTTTGACGAGGAGGTGGTGGAATACTTTAAAATAAAAGAGTATTCCGTATCAGACGCACATCCTTTAAAGTGCCAAATAACCGGATTCCCTTTAAAGAGATGTTTTATGATGATAACTACTTGGTCGCCGCCGCTGCAGCTTGCCAGAGGATAGAGGTATAACTTCGTAACTCCCAAGTAAAATGCCCCTGTTCAAAAAATGTGTGTTGGGCTAACCCATTGTTTCTTTTTTGTAGATACACCCAACACTCCTTAAAAAATCTTAGACGGAGACATGGCATGTCCAAGTTCACCGATAACTTGGGGAAGGAGTTCGCCAAGACTAGTGCCGAGAAAAGGGCTGAAACCCCGGTAAATAAGTTTTTTTTTTTTGTTGGACGAGGATCGTTCGGCCCGTCCAATATTGATTTCAAATACTTGGATCTAAAATCACCCAAAGAAGGAAGGCGCCCATGCACACGGACGACCACCTTCTCCGGTCTTTCTCGTCCGAGATGTTTAATGGCCTTGGACGAGGATCATTCGGTTCGTCCAAATTGATTTCCAACACTTGGACGAAAATCACCCGAAGAAGGAAGGCGTCCATGCTTGGACGGCCACCTTCTCCGGGCCTTTCTCGTGCGAGTGGTTTTCATGGTCTTGGACGAGGATCATTCCCGGTCCGTCCGATTTTGGACGGCTCTCCCGCTTTGTACTACTCTCTGCCTCGGGCATGAAGAATACTTTGGACGAGGTTCCCTTAGGAAAAAGAGGTCGTCCATACTTGGACGTCTTCCTTCCTCGGGTGATTCTCGTCCTGAGCTCAATAGTTCAATCATAGTTTTGTTCTTTGGACGATTAGATTATTAACTTGGTTATTTTTGCAGAAAAGTGCCCCAACCAATAAGGCCCCGCCTGGGAAATCTTCTTCGTCCAAGAAGAGACCTACAGCGGCCGGGGATCGCCCTATGCCAAAAAGCCTAAGGGCTTCACTAAGAAGAAAATGGAGAAGGCTACTCCGTCTGGGCAAGGGAACCGGAGAGAAGACCATTAATCCTCCAAAGGACAAGTTCCTGAAGGACGAGCCGTCCGCCGATTCCCGGCCGTGGGGGAGAAGATTTCCTCTCGCCGATCGCCGCCATAATTCCAACTGATCAACCGAGACCCTTCCGCAGACTTCGGCTATGGCCCGGTTGTTCCTGGGAGTCGGGGACGGCATCGACAACATATCAGCTTTAGCGGCTCGGTGGCGAAGCTAGTCGCCCGGATGCCGTTGTCTATTAGGACGACATCCTTATCTTCGGGTGAGTCATATTATCCAAATAGAGTTAGGACGGTGCAGGGTCGACCGGACGTTCAATGAGTCCGTCCAACGTACAAGCCATAATCATTCCTATCAAGAGAACCGACTCCTCCCTTCTTTCGTATAAGGGCAAAGAACCGGCCTTCATCTGCGGCCGCTCCCATAATGGACTCGGCGAGGAGTCTTCTCGCCTTTTGCAAGATGTCCAAGGCCGAGCGAGATCGGCCAAACAGAACCTGCTCAAATGCTACCCCGAATCCTATATAAAGGGGTTGAGGGGAGCATAAGTCTGGGCATGTGGGCTACATGTCACAACTTGCCGCTGAGGTACAGTTTGTTGCCGCTGTTGTTTTTATACTTGTACAATTATTTTTACTTTATAAATCGTCTAATTACTTGTTTCATCTTCGTTGTTCCAGCTTCTGGCTCGCAGTATTTTAAACGAGGATTGGGCGAGGGAGCTTAGGAAAGAAAATAAGCATCTCTTCCACCAAGCTACGACGGCTGGCGACAAGGCCATGCACGACATTCAACTGGCGGAGACTCTCCACCGTCAATCAAGGGAGGCTTGGGAAACAAGGTCGGCCACACCTGGAGGCTAACATCCGGCAAAGCATCTCATCACCATCAACCAAGTGCATAAGGATCGGGATAAATTGAGATCGGCCTTTGACACTGTCTCAACCGAGTTGACAGTGAGAGAGATACTACCCTTTTTGGCATTGTTCAACTTAGAAGGGAGAATATCCTTCTAAGGGCTCAAAATGCTCGGCTGAAGAATGAAGCGACCCAGGCCTTTGATGACGCTAAAGAAGGCTTGAAGCAAGTCATTGAGACGTCCAAAGACTGGACCGTCAAGGCTTTTGAGATGCTGGTAGAGCCTCATGAGGTCCCCAGCTTTGTTCGGCGTCTGGAATTTTAGGAGAGCGTTCACCGTGCAATGGTGACTGCTGAAGAGCCTCCTGAATTCTTAGAATCGGATGAAGAGGTTGCGGACGAGGACGGGTCTCCTGAGGACGACCAAGAAACTCCTGCTGAATGAGATGCCTAGTTTTAGGTTTATTTTTCTAAGTTTCTTGGCTTGTTTGCCGTCGTAGCTTTATCTCTTCTTTTTGTTTTATACTCGAACCGTAAGTCACTATTTCAAGTATATAATGAAATGACCTTTGCCAATGTTTGCCCTTTCTATTTTCGATCTTAAATTTTTATCAAACACACTTTGGACTCGTCCTGCCCTTCTTAGTCGTCATTGCCACTTATCTTAGCAATAGATACATCTTGTTCTTATCTTTGGCTGGTCTTCTTACTTAAAGTATAGATTAGACTCGTCCCGACTTTTGAGCGGACTTTAAGCTTTGTGACGGAAAGGGTAAGTATCATCCTTGTCTTTGGACGATCCTCAGACATTTCTAAGTGTAGCCAAGTATTTTTGAGACTCGTCCTGATTTTTGGACGGTCTGCAGGCTTTGTTGTATCCCCGTTGTTTTCTGGAGAGTGTGTCGTCCTTGTCTTTGGACGGTTTCCGGCTTGGTTAAGGGAAAGATGAGTTTTGTCCCCTGTCTTTGGGCGATCTTCGACTTCCCTCAAAAATAACCAAGTATAATTGTGATTCGTCCTTCAAACTTGGCTCGTCCTAAAAGTGTAATTGTAATCTTCGGACTTCCCCCCTTCTTAGGCTTAGCGTATCCTGGTATTCTGGACGAGCTTTGCCCCAAGAAGGAAAGCGGCCAATATTGGCCGAGCCAACCTAAACTCCTTTGTTTAGGACGAGCTTAGTTATTTGTGGCCGACCCATGCTTTGGCCGGCTTCCTTGAGAGAGCAACCCTCGTCTTGAAGTAGTGCACCCTTACTTAGCTCGTCCTGGTCTTTGGACGATCTTCTTGAGTAAAGGTGAGTTTCGTCCTTGTCTTTGGACAATTTTCATCTTTCCTCGAAGAACCCAGTAAAAATGTAGCTCGTCCTTATCTTTGGACGATCATGAAAGTGTAATTGTGGCTCGTCTCTCATACTTGACTCGTCCTAAAAGTTCCACGGTTTTAGCTGTATCCCCCCTTCTGGGGCTTAGCTCATCCTTGTGCTCCGGACGAGCTTTACACCAAGAAGAGAGCGCCAACATTGGCCGAGTCAACGTGAATTCTTCTGTTTAGGATGAGCTTAAACATATGTAGGCAATTTATATATTGCTGTTTATGGACGAACCATGGTTTGGCCGGCTTCCTTGAGGAAGTAACGCTCGTCATGAAGTAGTGAACCATTACTAAGGCCTTTAATACTTAGCTGTCCTTGTATTTGAGAGTACGATTCCTTTACTAAGGCTTGCTTACTTACGGGAGATTCCCTTTTAGAAACCTCGACGTATCTCTTACTAGAGATTTTTTTTTGTCAATTGGTTGGCCATATGTGTGATGCATCCCGTAGGTTTACTACACTTTGGCCGGTCTCTTTGAGGGAGTGATGTTCGTCCGAGAAATGGATATTCCCTGTTTTGAAATTTATTGTCGATCATTTACTTTAGACGTTTTATTGTTCTTTGCAATTTTGTCTAAGTTAATGTCACTTTTAGACCACTAGACCAAGTGGTGGTAAAAATGCCCCAAAGTGAACAACTTAGTAAAAAATAGAGGAACAATATAGGGAGAAAGTAGAAATTGTATTATATGAATTTTGCTTGACGAAGTGCCAAGATACATGTATACATTTCTAGTTCTCTTTTCTGTGCCGTGGCACTTGTTTTCGGTTACAAAGTACTGTAAAATTCATGCCGAGTAACTGAGTCAGACGTGGTACTTCTTCAATGTGTCTGAGTTCCAAGTGCGTTGTATTGGTCGTCCATCCATATCTTGGAGACGAAAAGTTCCGCTTCGCACTTCCCCGGACTATCAGATAGGGGCCTTCCCAATTAGGTGTCAGTTTACCCAGTTCCTTAGCTCGGCCAACAGCTTCCATCTTTCTCAGAACCAAATCCCCTACCTTGAGCGTTCGCCTAGCAACTCTCTTGTTAAAGTCCCAAGCCATTCGCAGCTTGTACAATTGCATTCTTAGCAGCGCATTGCCCCTGACCTCTGGTACTTGGTCCAAGGCCGTGCGTAATGCCGCCCAGTTGGCTTCTTTGTGTACATCATCACTCTAAGGGTAGGTTCCTCAATCTCAATGGGCAAGACAGCTTCAGTACCATAGAGGCATAGACCAACATGAAAGGTGTCTCTCCCGTAGAGTTTTTAGTCGTGGTTCTGATAGACCATAGCACCAACTGTAGCTCTTCTACCCATAATCCCTTAGCATTATCCATCTTTCTCTTGATTCCATTTGATAGGATCTTGTTGAATGACTCTACTTGCCCATTGGCTTGTGGGTGGGCGACAGCAGCGAAGTGGGCTTTGATTTCCCTTTCCGTCAACCAATCTTTCAGCTTAGGCGTTTCAAACTGTGGGCCATTATCAAAGACGATGGACGGAGGCATGCCAAAGCGAGTTATCATGTTCCTCCAAATGAAGGTCTTGACGTCATTCGTTGTTATACCCCGCATGGCCCTCGGCTCTCTATCCATTTAGTGAAATAATCTACGGCTACAATTACAAACTTCTTTTCGTCCAATATGTCTGAGGAAAGGTCCCAAAATATCCATGCCCCGCTTTGGCAAAAGGCAAGAGGGAACAAGATAGGAGTTAAGTAATTGGACGGCTTCTGATGCAGATTTCCGTGCTTCTGACAACTATCGCACTTCTTTGCGTAGACAAGAGCATCTTCCTTTAAGGTAGGCCAATAATACGCAGTCCTTAAAGCCTTTTCTCCCATTGCTCTTCCCCCAATGTGGGATGCACAAGCTCCTTCATGGAGTTCCTTCAGTACCTCTAGGCCATCTTCCCATGTGATGCACTTGAGAAGAGGGCGATTGAATGACTTCTTGTAAAGGGTCTCATCCCACAGTTCAAATCATTTGTCTCGGGCTTTTACATACTTTGCCTCTACAGGGTCTGAAGGCAGTCGTCCTGTCTTCTTATATTCTATTATAGGATCCATCCAAACTGCCCCTCGACAAAGAAACATGACTTGTTCTTGGTCAATGCTCTTTTTTGGTTTAACCTCCCAAAACACTGTTCTTGGCGCATCACCTTCAGCCGAGCTGGCCAATTTTGAGAGAGCGTCTGCATGATGATTTTCTGACCTTGGTACTTGGTTGAGAATAAATCGTTTCAATGGCTCAATCTCATCCTTGATCAGACGCATATATTTGCTCATTGATGCTTCTTTACATTCGAAATCTCCATTGACTTGACTGACGACTAAGAGAGAGTCCGATTTGGCCTCAATCTCTTGAGCCCCAGCCGCCTTACACATCTTAATCCCAACCAGAAGTGCTTCATATTCAGCTTCGTTATTGGACGCTTGGAATTGGAACCTTAGCGCATATTCAAACTTGTCTCCTTTTGGAGATTGACAAATGATTCCTGCCCCACATCCATTGAATGAGGATGATCCATCCACCATGAGCATCCAATGCTTCCTTCCTTCAGCCGGATCATATATAGGTTTTATAGCTGGCCGAGTAAGCTCAACTATAAAATCTGCTAAGGCTTGCCACTTAATAGCTTTTCTTGATTCAAAAGATATGTCGAACATGTTTAGCTCAACAGCCCACTTCAGCATTCGTCCAGCGGCTTCCATCTTTTGTAGAACTTGCCTCAGAGGTTGGTCAGTATAGACTATTATACTGTGAGCCAAGAAATAAGGCCTCAATTTTCTGCTTGCCATGACGAGTGCCAACCCAAACTTCTCGACCGGTGTGTAACTACATTCCGCGTCCTTGAGCACATGACTCACGAAGTATATTGGGATTTGCACAAACTCTCTTTCAGCCAATAGAACAACACTCACAGCCTGTGGAGACACGGCCAAGTATACAAACAGTTTTTCCCCCTCGGCTGGATTGACCAACCTAGGTAATTGACGAAGATGATCTTTGACCTGCTGAAGCGCTTGCTCAGCTTTTGCTGTCCATTCAAACTTAGCTTTTTTCTTGATAGTGGCGAAAAAGTGGTGACACTTGTCTCCCGACTTAGACAAGAATCGTCCAAGGGCCGCTAAACAACTTGTCAGACGTTGTACCTCTTTGATTTTGGACGGAGATCACTTCATGTCAACAATGGCTTTGATTTTTTTCGGGATTTGCTTCTATCCCCCTTTGATCTACTAGGAAACCCAAAAACTTCCCAGATAAGACGCCAAAGACACATTTTTTGGGGTTCAATTTCAGTTTGTACTTTCTGAGAGTTTTTAAAGTTTCCCTCAAATCACCAACATGGCCTTCCTCTTGCCGACTCTTTACTATCTTATCATCAATATATGCCTCCATGTTCCTTCCCAACTGTGGCTGGAAGACAATATTAATCAATCTTTGAAAAGTGGCTGGCACATTACGGAGGCCAAAAGGCATCCTCAACCAGCCATACAACCCTTTCTCGGTAATGAAGGACGTTTCGTCTTGATCCTCTCGGCCACATGGGGATTTGATGAAAACTTTGAATAGGGCGTCCATGAAGCATCGCCGGTCGTGGAGTCCACCGGCCGATCCCAACTTAGGCAAAGGGAAACGTCCTTAGGACGGGCCTTGTTGAGATCAGTGTAGTCCACACACATCCTCCCACCGCCATTAGGCTTGGGCACCATGACCACATTTGCTATCCATTCTGGATAATAAGTCTCTCTGATGAACTGTGATTCTAACAACTTCTGAACTTCCTGGTCGACCGCTTGATTTCTGGTTGGTCCTAAGTGCCTCTTCTTCTGACGCACTGGCTTCATACTTGGATCAACATTCAGCCGATGGACGGTTATGTCTGAGTTTATTCCGGGCATCTCTTCAACACTGTAGGCAAACACATCTTGGAATTCCTTGAGCAAATTTATCAAAATGCCCCTTAATTCAGGGGATAAGAGAAGATCCAATCTTTAAGGTTCTTTCGGACGAGCATGGTCCAAGTAAATGTCTTCTCGGATCATCTACGGGCTGCCGGACGTTCAAGTGCCACGCCCATGATGGCCATCGGTTCTCCCCGGACGAGGGTAACTCTTCCTTGACGGTACATACTTCCTTTTCTTGTTGGGAAGGTGTTCAGACGTTTTCCTTGAGGGAACAACCGGCATCTGATGACTATCAATTGTCATCCTCGGTGAGGCCACTTGGTCCTTTACAATTTTGGACGTTTTCCTTTCGCCAGCGACCTTCGTCTGGTCCTGATTGCCTGCTCTCCATGACGACGGCTTTAGGGTAGTTAGGTAACATTCCTAGCCGCCTGCTGATCTCCATACAAGGAGCCAATTTGACCACCATCACACTCAAACTTCATAAGCATCAAGTGAGTTACAATCACAGCTTTAACATGATTCAGAGTTGGCCGTCCGAGATTTGGCCAGTCCAAGTATGACATTATAAGGCCGTCAAATCTCCGACAACCAAGAATTTGATGAACAAAGTCCGTGAGGCCTCCTTCTCTCCAACTCGGACGGGCAAAGTGGACTGTTCCCATAGGGTGAATGATTCCTCCCCAAACCCCGTGATTGGATGGTGGACTGGAACCAAGTTCTTCTCACAAACTTCAATCTAGACAAGCAATCTCCACTAATGATGTCCGTCGAGCTTCCAAAGGTCAATCGAATTCTTCTTACTCTCAAGTTTACTATCTTCATTTCTACAACCAAAGGGTCATCATGGTGAGTTCTCGCCTTCCCCGATCTTGCTCTCTAACTACCACCTTTGGGAAGGGCTCCGCCTTTGTCTGATCAGTTAGTAAGACTTCGCCGAGCTCCCCGAGATATTTTTGTGCCCTCTATTGGTTGGTCCTCCAGCGGTAAATCCTCCTGAAATGACAAGAACAACGTCTTCGTCAGTGCTCTCACTTTCCATCTTCTTGCTCTACCGATCATCTTTCCTCTGAAACTTCCTTCCCCCTTGAGGCAAGTATGAGTTCATCATTCCTTTTCGAGCTAAATCCTCCAAAGCCCTCTTAAGGTGTTTACATTCATTGGTCTCGTGACCGCAATCCTTGAGTATTTGCTCTTGTCCCTATTTCTGTAAGGAGTCTTCATCTCAGCTGGAGCCTTCAGCTCATATTAGTCCTTTATCTCCATGAGAATGGAGTATTGGTCCTTGCTGAATTCAATGGGGTTGGATGAAGGCTCAGATTCTTTCCTCTTGCTTCTCCTGGACGAAGTAGTGGTGGAGGTTATGGCCTAAGTCTCGGCCTTTTGGGGTTGCTCTTCTTTGGTCGAGCAACCTCTTGAGCTTCTTGGACTCGGGGTGCTTTGCCTCAGCACATACTTCAGTGGCGTGTATAAATGCTTCGGCTTCCCTTAAAGCTTCGGCAAGAGTGGTGATTTTCTTCTTAACAAGATCGAACTTAAAACTTCCTGGCCTTAGCCCCCTGATAAAGGCGTCAAAGGCCACACCAGCATTGAGATCTTGAATCTGAAGGGCTTCTAGATTAAATCTTTTAACAAAACTTCTGAGGGCTTCCTTGGGTCCTTGGACGACCTTACCCAAGTGCATGCTTGTTTTTTGTTCTTGCCGATTGGCAACAAAGTGACTAGTGAATAGGTAACTGAGCTCAATAAAATTGTTGACTGAATTAGGGGGGAGATTGTTAAACCACTTATGAGCTACTCCTTTCAGAGTAGCCGGGAAGTTCTTACACCAAGTAGCATCATCCACTGCTTGGACGTACATCTGATGCTTATAAACGGATACGTGATCGTCTGGATCAGTAGTTCCATCAAAGGGCTCTATGGTAGGGAGTTTTACCTTTGGGAAGGGGGCGCCTCCATGATCCTGGCCGAGAATGGGGTAGGCCAGTTGATCCGGAGAGCTCCCAGCTATCCTTCAATGGGTATGAACTCCTTTCGGTGTTCTTTCAACACAGGGTTAGATGAAGTGTTTGCAGGGGATGAACGCCTATAAACCATTGGCTGAACCACCGTTTTCTCTTGTCTTGGACGAACAAGAGAAGGGCCCAGACTTCTTCCTTCTATTCTGGATGGTATCCTCAAATGAGGGTCTCTCGAAGTACGGTGTAGACCCCTGTGGCCGACCGTCGTAATGCGGCAGCTTTCTTTGCCTCTAGGTATTCCCCGCATCCGTTTCCGTTTGGTGCCCATTTAGACGAACATTATCCCGGGTCCTAACCACCAGTGTTCCAGTCCATCTTCCTTCGCCGCTCACTAACTTCTGGTCGCTTTTCTCCGGTCGTTCTCCCAGAGGGTTCCCGACGAAAGTGTCGACTTGGACCTCGGACCCGGTTCTCCCGGGAACGCCTCCTAAGAGGAATTAGATTGTTAGCCGCCGGCTCGGGATTTATATGGAAAAACAAGCATGTTGTTCTTGATCTGTTCTGGGACGATCGCTTTGCCATCTTAGTCGAAAATCATTCAAGACGTTCTCAAGATGGGCAGCGATGCATCGGACGTTCTAGATTCTCCCGAATAACGGGTTGTTGGCTTTGTCCAAGGACATTGATGATGGACTAAGTCTATCCCTTCCTCGAGGCGGTCTCTCATAATCTATTGTATCTTCGACATTGATATGAAAACTTCGATTTCTAGCCACGTTGGACGATTGACAGTCAGTCATCGTTGCGTCTCCCCACAGACGGCGCCAAATGTTTAGTATGCTTGTCAGCAAGTAAACTAGTTTCCCTTAGATGTTCTTCACTTGGAGACTTGTGCAACGATGTCGAATCTAGCCAATCCGAACCTCGAGCTTCGTTCCCGAACTCGCAAAAAGGGACCCACCCCGGGAGGTTTGGGTAGTGGTTCCCCCCTCCGGCTTAAGTCGAGAATCGGAGTTCAAGGAAAAAGTAGAGATAGAGAGAGAAAGTGAGAGAGTATTTCCACGAGTAAGTTTACACTTGTTTGCATTTAATTACCTTTCTCCGATTTCCGGGTATTTATAAAGTGGTTGTGATATGACTTGTGTCTTTTCATGGTACCCTAGAATAAAGGCACCTGATTGGCTAGGCAATCAAATCACAACACTTGGCAGGCTATGGTTGGAGATAGATCATCAACCAATCGCCAGCAGCCATTTTAGGGGTTTGGGCTCTGACTAACCTTTGGGCTAGAAAGTGAGCCTTTTTATCTCACCTGAGCAGAACCCAATGGTTAAACCATCTTTCTGTATTTCTTCTGGTGGGACACGTGTACGGTCCAGATGGAACCACGTGTCTCAAATAGAGCCATTGATATTTTAGGCTACACCACATATGGTTTAAGAATGATTTCATTCAATTACCTTAATCGTCACACAAAATCAATTACAATTTCTCTTATTTTAGAAACATACTTTTCGGATATATTTAAGCCAATATATAGGATGTGTTGTGCCCATCTTAATATTAAGTGCTTGTTTGGTTGATATGAGAAAATATGGGAAATAGAAATTCCTATGAATTGAAAATTTGGTGAGTTGTTTGGTTGACAACAAAATAGCAAAATGAAGGAATTTGAAATTCTTAGGAATTTTGAGTTCCCACAAAATGGAGGAAGTTACTTACCTAGGTACCCCTAGGTAAGTAGAAATTCCCATGGGAAATTCCCTCATTGTCAACCAAACAATATAACCAATTTCCCATGAATTTGATTAAGTAATTTATTTCCTATGAATTTCAATTTCATGGGAGTTTTGACTTCCTATGTAAACCAAATGACCACAATCTATAAACATAGCAACTGCAATTTATATACATTATTCAATACAATTTTTTTTATTATAAAAAAACGTGGCTAGCTAAAACAATAAATCACCATTAGATTACTTTGTTCATAATAGAATTCCACTTGTATCTTCCAATAACATCATTTAAATACAATTTGATTGATTTCTTATATTACTTCTATGAATGTAATTGTACACATATGATATGATATGTCACATGATAGAATTTGATTGTTTTGCTAAACGATTTCCCTTGTATCACATGATATGTCGTTGTAGAAGTTTCATAGATAATTGCAGATAAGATTTCTTAAAATTTGAAACCTCTATGTAAGTTATAGTTACTACACCAAATAAATAAGTTAGTGAATTTATCTATAAAGACTAATAAAGACTCTAGGAGAAGACATTATAATAAACTAATTTAACTTATATGCTCAAGCACTATCACCTTTGATTTTTAATATCTATGTTCTATCTCTAGATCACGGTATAAGAATAAATATGATTCAGTAAAATTGTTGAAACAATTATGGTTAAAAAGTATTACTGTATTTTGATCATTAAAGTAAAAATTGGATTGCTTTCCAGATAGAAAGATCACGAAGAAATGATAAAGTATAAATCGAGCTATAGATATTATACTATATTAATAAAGTAAAAAGTCAGAACCTTCATACCACAGATTTGGTGATACCTAAAAATCTTCTGCTCTCATATAACTATATTATCACTTTCTTTCTTTTTCGGGCGGAAATTATATTCACTTACAAGTACCAAAGTTTCCATATTGCATTACGATAACCTAAATGTTTACCCAAAGTCATTGTTGACGAAGAGAAAATTCATAGATTGACTTGATGGCTACCAAAACTTGAAATGAAAAGCTAGAGGCAATCAAAAACCATCACCAACACGCCACTGGAGGCCTTCCAGTAAAAGAGATTTTGCCCCCCCACACGCTCCTCCAAGAGTAACTAGGGTCATAACCTCGCCGAGCATCTAAAACATCATCATGTTTGAAATACCTAGCTTTGAGAATCGAGTGAAGGAGAGTAAAAGGATCTGTGTGCAATCTCCATAATTGTTTAGCAAGCAAAGCTTGGTTAAACACCCTCAAATCTCTAAATCCCATACCCCCATTAGCCTTCGGCTTGCATAATGATTCCCAAGAGAGCCAATGCATTTTCCGGGCCTCCTCATTCGAACCCCACCAAAAGCGAGCCAACATAGTATGAATTTCCTCTAATAACCCATCTAGAATCTTGAATATACTCATCATATATGTGGGAATGGATCGCACAACAACTTTAATTAGAACTTATTTCCCCGGCCTTGAAAGCAGCTTTCCTTGCCAGCCTTGAATTTTCTTCCATATTCTCTCCTTTAGGGCAGCAAAAATCACCTTCTTAGATTTACCTATGATGGTAGGTAAGCCTAAGTATTTTGCATGTTTTTCCACCTCTCTCGACCCCCAACGTTGTCACAATATCTTGTCTCCGATTACCATCCACACATTTGCTAAAAACTACATCGCTTTATCCGGATTGACACTTTGACCACATGCTCGTTCATATATGCTGATGATATCAGCAATTACAGAGCATTCTCTAACACTAGCTTTTGCAAACAGTATATTGTCATCGACAAAAAATAAGTGTGACACCCTTGGAGCCCCATTACAAATCTTCGCCCCATGAATTTTACAATAGTGGAAAAAAGCTCATCCGATGCGGTCAAAATCGGGCTTACTGATTCGATTTTGGTCCGCATCGGATGAACTCGCAGCAGATTCCAATTATTTACTAATCCGGTCCAAAACCGGATCAGTCATCACATTAACCGATCCTGGTTCTACCTTAAAACCGCAAAGCAGCTTGGTTCAAATTTATGTCAAAAAAAAGTTGCACTGGCAGCTCGCAGTCCTGACATTACGTTTCAAGTCTCACGCTCACTTTTACAACAACAATACATATATACCAAAAAAAACTGTATTCATATACTCGAAAAAACGTATATATACATATATATACAATAATAATACATATATATACAATACATGAATTCCAAGTTCAACAATGAAGACAAACGAAAATTACAAAAAAAAAAAGGAAAAAAAAATGACGAACGAAAATTACGCGTAAAATGAAAAGTAAAACGCACGAAAATTACATAAAATGAAAAGGAAAATGAACGAAAATTACAAAAAAAAAAGAATTAGATCTAACTAAAAAAAACGTAAATTACAGAAAATGAACGAAAATTACAAAAAAAAAAGATCTAACTAAAAAACATAAATTACGTAAAATGAACGAAAAATACAAAAAAAAAAAGAACTAGATCTAACTAAAAAACATAAATTACGTAAAATGAAAGAAAAAATGAACTACGAACGAAAATTATAAAACGAAGAGGAGAAGATGAAAACTACAATGAAGATTTGCAAAATTATAAAAACGAAGGGGAGAAGACGAAAATTACAAAAAAGAACTAGATCGAAGGCACCGTCGAAATTGCAATCGGCCGAGCTTCGCGGCATTCTTCGCTGCATTCGGATGAAGGATGAAGACGAAATTGCAATCGGCGAGTGAGAAGACGAATTTGCAGGCGAAGACGATGAAGACGAGAGATGAAGACGACGAAGGATGAAGGACTGATGAAGACAGATGAAGGATGAAGACGAAGAGAGGGGATGAAGACGGCTGAAGGATGAAGACGAAGAGAGGGGATTAGTGTTTCGTGGGTGAGGCTGGGACGAAGAGAGGAGAGAGGGAGCAGATCAGAGGGTGATGAGTGAGGTTGTGAGAGAGTAGAAGGGATTAGGGTTACAAGATTAAATGGGGAGTAAATGGGCCACGAGGTAAATGGGTCACGAGAAACATGCATGGGCCACGCGGTTTTTTTTTTATAGAAAAAATAACGAAAATCTGATCCGGTCTTGTGAACCGGATCAGATTTTTAAAAACCGGAGCGGTTTCTAAAATCTGATCCGGTTCACTAAAGGACCGGATCAGATTTTCCGCCCAGCTTTCCCTCCAATTTTTTTATTGATTTTCTGATTCGGTTTTGTAAAAACCGCATCTGTTATTAAGTGACAGATAAGGTTTTTTCCACTAGTGTTATTTTCCCTAGCAGCTTTAGAAATCAGAGTAGTGAAAGCATCAGCCACAATAAGAAATAAATAGGGAGATATGGGATCACCTTGGCGAAGTCCTCTCGGATGGATAACGGAACCATAAACTTTTCCGTTAATTTTGAAAGCAAACGAAACACTATCTAATCAGGCACGCCAGAATCTTATTCACCCACTTGTAACTGAACCCCATTTTATACATAACTTTATCTAGAAAACTCCATTCAACTCAATCATATGCCTTTTTCATATCCAGCTTCAGAGCAATTGATTCATCCTTACCTTCCCCTCTCCGCTTCATAGCATGAAAAATTTCAAAGGCAACTTTAGCATTATCTTTTGGTTTATAGAGATAATATCACCCAAAAATGGCTTCAGTTTATTTGCCATTGTCTTCGAAATAATCTTATACAACACATTGCAACAACTTATGGGTCTGAACTCCCTAATAAGTTTTGGGTTAGCGCATTTCGGAATTAACACCACACAAGTTTTATTAATATCATCCAACTCCACGTTTCCTCCCCATCACTGCTTCACAAAGGAAATAATATCACCCCCTACAATATGCCAGAATTTTTGAAAAAATAAAGCGTGCATACCATGTGGGCCTTGCACTTTATTAGGATGCATCAGAAATAAGGCATTTTTTATCTCATCCCTAGTGGGCTCCTCATCTAAACTTGCATTCATCTCGGCTGACACCAACGGCTGAAGCCCCGAAAGAGCTTCCTCAAAGTTGCTCGGATATTCAGTGGAGAATAAGTTGCCAAAGTAGGATGACACTAACTCCTCGAGCTCCTTAGTTTTGTCACGCCAAACACTGTTATCATCATAGAAACCGTGAATATGTATGTTGTATTTGAGTTCATAATCAGATTGAACTTGAGAAAATCAGATCAACTGTATGAAATAATGATTCAACATTAAATTTGAACAATTTCTATGAAAAGGGCAGACGAATTATAGAGAGATTAGTAGAGAATGTGTTTTATTTTTGTCATTCCAATTAATGAGGAAATGTCTAGCTATTACACCTTTTATATTGAATACAGACAAAACAACATTTATTACAAGTTGTTACAATAGAAACTAACTGTAACTAACTTAGAAACTAAATCGTAACTAACTTTTTGACTAACTAATCTGTAGTTGGAGTTTGTATCGGGTTTGTATGTGCAACTAGCTGGGTTGGATATTGCTACATCTACCACTGGGTAGAATGTAGATTACCCATTATAAATATATAATTAGTTCTGCTGAGTTAGACTCTACTAATTATTAATGTCAATCTCACGTGGATAGATTACCCAGTGGGTAGACAAAGTTTTTCCCATCTGGATTGTACACCAACACCCCCCAAGCTGGGAGATGGATCAATTGAATGCATGCCCAGTTTGGAAACAATATATTGTGTTGCGGTAAAGATAATGCCTTAGTGAATTCAATAGCCAATTGCTCTTGTTTAAGTTTTTAAGTAAGTTCAATAAGACCTCCAAGGAATTTTATTCTAATAAAGTGACAGTCTAATTCAATATGTTTAGTGCGCTAATAAAAAAACCGGATTCTTCCCAATATGAATGACACTTTGATTGTCATAATACAAGGTAAGTGGTCGAAGATGGGTAACTTGAAGAGCGTTAAAAAGTCTCGACCAACCACGTAATTTTAGAGGCAAAGTGGGCATCCATGGGTTTGTACTCTGCTTCATTGACGATCTCGGAAATGGTACCTAGCATGTTTCTTTGGATCCAAGAAACAAGAAAACCAAGGAGTAATAAATAAACCAAAGGATGAGATCTGTTAGGACTTATGCGGAAACGTAGTATGAAGTAAACAATCTAAACAAATCGAATAAGCGAGGTTAAAAAGCAATGATAAACACAAATTAGTAAGGAAAAACCACCAATCGTTTCACTAATCCTTACAACGAATATTAGCAAAACCCCAAACTCACAAATCTCGTGGATTACAAATTTACAATCCCTCTCAAGAACTTTAATGAGAAACCTAAAAGTCTTTGTAATCTCTCCTTGTATTTGATGAGCATAAAAAAATAATGACCCCACGCCTCCTTTATATAGAAGATGTAATCCTATTCCTAGTAGAATTAACATCTAACAAGATCTAATCCAACTAATCTTAGGAAACTAACTAATAATCTTCCTAATACGATTATTAATCTCTTAGGAAATAAATAATTTCTAAATAATCTTAATATAACAAGACTTAGAAAAAATAAGAATAAAAGGAAAAAAAAACCGAAAAATCCCGCAGCGCGAATGTACCCCGCACGCAAACCGGATCTTTTAATTCGTCTACCATTTTTTCCTCAAACACTCCCGAAACTCACAACACCTCTCCGGACCTACTAACCGCGTTGGACTATTAGGCTTGCATAACTAACCATCCTCCCCTCAAGCCCAAACATGCTAAACCTCTTCGATTAACCATCTAGAGCTTTGCATCGTTCGATGCCTCTCCTTGAATCAATACCTCTTTGTACTCGACACTTGCTTCAACTATGAAGATGTTCTTGTGTTCCGTGATGCTTTCATGATTGTCTCGCCGCGCTTTACAACCAAGATAACTCCTTGATGCATCTCAATAGTGCTACCATCATCAACAAGTTTTCCTGAGAGAAACCATGTTACTAGCTATATAGGCGTGGGATGTACCTTACCTCCATAAGATGCCTACAATTACTATGAGGTTCGAGCACGATCTCACCTATCCAATCAACCTTCACTCTATCCCCATTAGGTAGATTGACTATTTCTCTTTCACATCTCGTCAAAGACACAAAGTCTTGTTCATTGTGGAAAAATATGAAACGAACATCCTTAATCTAAAACCTATTTGCTTTTCGGTTCTACAACACTTGCAACCAACAAAGCGTCATGTGGATATTTTTCCTCGTTAGATGTATCTCCCCCTCAAACCACAGCCACCATTCCCTTTAACTTTTGCTCATTTGATTTATCATTGCTTTTTAACTTTTGACTATATGTCAAATGTATCTCCACTGCGAGGGCTAGTCGATGTTGTAGACCTCTTCATATCTTCCCATTTGGGATCTTCGACATCTTCGGGTTTCTTATCTATGAGGGCTTCATACAATCCTTGTTGAGTAATAATATCTTTCACCATGCTTTTCCATTACACAAAATTATTGTTGCCATTGAACAATCGCATCTCAAACTTCCATCCAAAGATCTTGCCCATCTATCCTAGATTTCACCTAGGCTCTTGATACCACTTGTTATAACTTATGTGGAAGCGTAGTAGCTAGTAAAAAATAATGATCCCAAGCCCCCTTTATATATATACAGGATAATATCCTATCCCTATTAGAATTAGTATCTAACAAGATCTAATCTAACTAATCTTAGGAAACTAATTATTTATCTTCCTGATTAAATTACCAATCTATTAGGAAATAAATAATCTCAAAAGAATCCTAACATAACAAGACATAGAAAAAATAAGATGAAAAAGGAAAAGAAACCGAAAAATCTTACAAGGCGCGAGTTACGAACAAATAGAAACTTTCCAATTCGCCTACAAGTTTTCCTTGAACACTCTCGAAACCCACAACGTGTCTCCAAGACCTACTAATCGTGTCGGACTATTGGGCTTGCATAACTAACAAGATCTTCTTGTATTTGGACATGCACCCAAGTCAGAATTAGAACAAGCTTGAAGAGCGAGCTTGTCGATGGCCCTTAGCAAGATACCTTGACCATTAGCGTGAGCTATGTATCCCAACACATGAGTAAGAGCCGGGAGATGAGGAATTCTAGGCTGGTGCATGAATTGCCTCAAGGTTTGGATAACAAATGAAATATCGGTATGTGTAAGAAAATTTAATTTACTAACTAAGCATCTCGAACCGTATTATATGAGTGAACTCATCTTCTTCTAGGAGAAGCTTTTGATCAATAGGAAGAGAAGTTTTAAGTGACCTAGAAACATCTAGGCCTCAGTCTTGGAGAAGTTCTCTAGTAAACTTCTTTTTAGTAACAATATTAATACCTTCATTAATGTGAGTAACTTCTATGCGCAAGAAAGAATTCAACGTGCCTAGATCCTTGATGCTAAAAACAGCATGAAGATGAGACATGATAGCTTCAATAATACTGAGATCATAGCTAGTGAAGATTATGTCATCTACATACACAAAGCAAAGACAAATGATGTGTGAAGGAGTATGAAGAATGAAGAGGGAGTAATCATTTTTTAACCGTAAAAGCTTGTCGCATGCAATAGTTCAGTGTGAAGCCTTGTAAACCACAAAAGATAGGCTTGTTAAAAGCGATAGAGAGACCTCTTTAGTCTGCATACATGGTTGTTAGGGTTAAAATAACCCTTAGGTACCTTCATATAAACCTCATCCTCTAATGTTCCACGCAAAAATGTATTATTTATTTCCAATTGATGGTTATGCCAACCCCGGATGCAAAGCAACAACAAGTAAACACCTCACAAGTCACAATAGTCATTTTAACTGTAGGAGAAAATGTTTGAGCATAAGAAATCCCATACTTTTATGTAAACCATATAGCAACCCATCTTGCTTTTAATCTCTCCAAGGTACCATCAGCCTTCAATTTAACCTTAAAAACCCACTTGCACCCAATTACTTTTCCAAGGAACATCTCCGGATACAACATCAGCCTTCAATTTATATCAAAGGAAGATGATGTTCATGGAATACAACATATCTAGATACAAGAAACTTGTGGCTTTTTAGGTCATATGGTTTGTAAGCCTTTTGACCTCGTGGATAGCCAAGAAAAATACGAGGGAATGCTCTTTGATCAAATTTAGATATGTGAGCCTTAAATATAGAAGCATGACATGAGTACCTGAAGATTTTGAGGTGACTAAGGGTAGGTTTGTGTTGATAGAACAAGTCATAGGGAGAGTCAAATTTAATGCTGCTACGTGGCATCCTCGTTAATCAAGTGTGCAAAGACAAAGAAGACATTCACCCCAAAACCTAACAAAACCCTAGTCTCGGAAGAACAAGGCCCCGATGAGTCTCTAATAAGTGTATGTTTCCTTCCGCACAATTCCATTGTTGTGGAGAGTCCGTACAACTTTTCTAATGTAGAATGCCATTGACAAGTTACAATTGTAAGATGCAATTCTCCTACTTAATTCCTTGGCGTTGTCTTAATGCTCAAGATTTTAGTATGAAACTGAGTCTCAACAAGAGTAGTAAGCATATGCAATATAGGGATGGAATCAGTTTTATGCTTCATCAATAAAACTCCAGGATGCCTTGTAACATCAGCTACTAAAGGTAAGAACATGACATCTTGTAAAAAATCACAAAAGAAGCCGCTAGTAGAGGAAACATTCTTTTTAAGACCATTATAAGATCTATTATTACCAAAGATCAAAGCTTTTGGAAGGTCGAAATTTCTCTTTCGATCGGAGGCCGCAAATGTCATATGACCAATGTTATCACTAGACAAATAGCTAGTTTGTCTTCCCTTCTCTTCCTGAACCAAAAGCCTATAAGCTAGAGATACATCAGGCAATGGTTGCATCATGAGTGGACTGCTCCTCTCATTGCGATATTTGTTGTCCAACTTCATGAGCATCGATCTGAACCAGCCTTTCTTCTTGTTGTTGTGTAAGAATTTTCTTGGTATTACCACAAGTACATCCACTACAGGTACATGTAGGAATAGGATTCATTGCACTTATTTCATCCCAAATTCCTTTCA
The DNA here is from genome assembly GCA_947648045.1 of Beta corolliflora. Classification (NCBI taxonomy): domain Eukaryota; kingdom Viridiplantae; phylum Streptophyta; class Magnoliopsida; order Caryophyllales; family Amaranthaceae; genus Beta; species Beta corolliflora. The sequence goes on from CANSZD010001437.1 coordinate 29,439, forward strand.
AATGAGTGAAAAACTTACTAGAGATGTGGATAAATCTTGTGAAATATCATGAAGTGCCTGTTGCCGAGAATATAATGGTAGACCTGAACGTTAAGAGTATCCATCTTCTAATTCCTTCCAAATCTCTCTTGCTATACTATAGTAGATTACACTACGGGATATGCCAGTGTCAAGAGAGCGCAAAATGTATGACATGATGACATTATATTACATCTTTCCCAAGCACTAAAGGTTTTATCAGTTTTAGCAAGTTTAGGAAGAGTGCATTAATAAATGCCATTTATTCTTAGTAGATAATGCAATTATCATACTCCTCTTCCACTCACCATATGCTTCTCCATTAAAACGCTCAGAAACGAGAGGAAGAGTAGGATTTTCATATAGATGAATGAAGTAAATGGTAGTTTGATCTTGTGTGGGAGATAAAGTAGAAGTAGAAGAAGGATTATCTTCAGTCAATTGATTATAGTCGTAAGAATCGGAACCACAAATCTAACGCCAATTCTAAACCAATCAACTCAATTCAGCTAAAAATGTTGACACATAAATCAACTCTCAATTTGAGGTCTAGATTCAACAAAATCAGAACCTAAACTCAATTAATCGTAAAAACAAGATTCAACTGCTTTCACGATGAATTTTCAAGAAACAACTCAATTAAATAACAATTGATAATTTGAAGAACAACAATTTGAAGTCAATATTACTTGAAAAAAAGGATAAAATCCAGAATACAAAAAAAATCAAGCTAACAGAACTTGAATCAAGAAACAACAAAGCTTAACTCAAAATGTTTCAATAATAGGCAACCTATTTAGAAGGAAATTGGGTGAAAAGACAAACCTAATTAACGCGAAAATCCACCGGAAATTCGTCGGAAATTTCTGGAGATTCCACCGGAAAACTCAGTGAAAAACATCAAGAAAGTTGTGGAATCTGTTAACGTTTTGTGAATATCGGAAAACTCATCAATCTTTCTCATAAACATTAGAGAATATATATACATCCTAATATCAGAAAACCTTACTGAACTAGAAATCCTAACAACTTTACAGATAGGAATATAATACCAAGACTCCTAATGAACATAACTTATACCAGGATTTAGTTAGCTCAGCAATATCATGCTTAACTTGAAGCAAATCATGAAGCATAACATTTTCAGCAAGGACTGGAGGGGGAGGGGGAGGGGGATCATTGATATTTGGAACCACTGGAACAGACTCAGGGAGAGGAACATTTTGAGGGGTCACAACAACAATATTTTTAGAACTAGAAGGGATAACACAAGAATCACCAGAATTGTTAGGGTTAGGGTTTGATAAAATAGCCTCTTTAAAGGAATTTGGAGTTGCCATAGTAAATGAAAATGAACTAACAGAGAAGTTATTGCAATCAGACAGAGAGAAAGAAGAGAAGATTTGAAAGTGAAGTGTGATAAGAAATATTACCTAATTTTGCCTTTTATAGGCAAAATTGAAGGCCTTAGCAAAAAAAAATTGCAAAGAATGAGAACCAAACTACCTTAATGAAGCATTACATTGCATATAGGGACCTGCAATTGAACCATAAGAGCCTCAATTGCATAAATAGCTTGCCTGAATTAACTCCTCCTAGCACCAACATCGAACATGAAAAGGGAAAAAACACGCCACACCAACACTTCACTTGAGAGAGAAAACTTGAACACTCACTCGCATTAAGTGCAAAAAGAACTCAAAAGCCTAGCTTCCCACTAATTTGTACTTGAGTTGGAGTAGGAGAAACCCTTTAATCCAATAAAAGGCTTGTTGAGAGGCTCGAAAAGTATAATTAAAATTGGACGAGAATTAATTACTCACATCATTACATTGCACAACTAAGCGTGAAGATTGAAGATTACCCGTAGTAGGTTGAACCCCAACTAAATTCCTTTGGGGAAAAAAATAAAGCACGATCCTTACCGTACTTTGAGAACAAAATTAGGATAAAGAATATGACAAGTCGGTTAACAAAAGCACCGAGATTAGATGGAGGAATGCTAAAGGTAGGATTTACAAGAGGAGAAGAATTATAGAAGGGGAAGCTAGGGGAAATTGAATTGGGGCTTTTTTTCTAGGTTTTCTACTTTTCGCTTTTTCACTCTTAGACTTTCTCTCTCTAACATCTTTTTAAAAAAAAACTCGTTATCTAAGGTTGATTAGGTTGTTAATTTGATTGACCCTCATAAATTAGACCTCCGTCTAGGTCGTTGATTTGTGCGGATCTTGGAAACTCGAATGTTAAACAAGCCGTAGAAAAATTTATTGCTTCAAAAGATGTGTAGTGTTGTATTGGGCTTGCGTAGATGATGATGATGATCACAAGATCAAATATTAATGATGTATGGCGTATAGATGTATGGCGTATAGATGAATTAGGAATATTAGATGTAGCTAATATTCAGGATGTATCTGAATTTTTTTTCATTCTAAGATTGATTTGTTCTATGTGGTGATTTGAGGCCTTTGATTTATGTTTCTCTACTATTGTTTGTATTGTTTGTCTACAATTGTTTGTACACTTTGTTCTTCGCAACTACATCAATTAGCAAGTAGAGTAATTTTGATTTAAGCACAAAAAAATTATTGGTATTTTGTATGCACACTTGTTGCCCAGATGTACTGTTTTTCATCTCCCTTGCCTACTATTGAACTTGTCCTCTCCGAAATTTTGTTTGCAAATCGCTCAAGTTACTTGTGTTGTGAAATTTTGGTATTTTGTATGAAATTTTGTAGTTGTGAACCATGGAGGTACTCATAGAGTGGCTTAGATCAAAGAGGTGAAGTTGACTAACTTAGACTCACATATTGTCAATGGATACAAATGGCTCTGCCATAACACTTCAACCATGAAAATTGAAATGTTGGTAACTTGGTATCAACTGAATTAACTTGGAAACAGGCTGAATATTAGTTGATTAAGAAACTCAAAGTCCCCTGTTTTTTTTGTGATGGACTGATGGTGTATTGTACCACATTTCTGCTTTGTATGATAGCCACTGGCCCACTACAGTAGGTAGTAAATTTGTAATGTTTAGTATGTAATATATTAATATTGGCTTTTTCAACAGATAATGATTCTACTTGTGCACCATCATTGACTCATGGTTGCTCTTCTACTCCTAATGTGGAAGAATTTTTATATGTGTTGATGATGCGATCCAAGATGAAGATATGGAGCAAGAACCACTAGAACCTCCCGTTGACTCTAATCGGGAGTTAGATGGGGAAGAGCATGCTCATCCTTTCAAGAGACCAAGAAAATCAGAGGTGTGGAAGGATATGGAGGATCCCAAACTCATAAATAGGGAGTGGAAAACTCAATGTAAGCATTGTAAATCCCGTCTTACTGTTTCAAAGACTGGCACTACGAGTCATTTAAAAAGGCATTTGGCTAATTGTTCTCAAAGAAAATTGAAATTAAAGCAACAAAGTATGATTAACTTCTTGCCATCTGATTCAAGTACGGGTACACCAAATTCTGGAGGTGTTAGTGCTTTACATAATGGTAAGCTAGATATGTTATGTATGAGAGAAGGGATTGCTAATTGGATTGTCATGCAGAAAAGCCTTTTAGTGTTGTAGAAGAAGAAGGTTTTAACATGATGTTAAAGAGGGGAATACCCTCAATGGACATCTATTTCACACCACACTATAAAAACCGATGCTTTCAAAGTCATGAGGCGAGAGAAAAAAAGAAATTAAAGGCTCTTTTGAAAGATGTAGATAGAATTTCCTTAACCACTGATCTTTGGCATGCTAGACCACAAAGGATTGAGTACATGGTTCTTACGGGTCATTTTGTTGACCGTGATTGGAAACTCCAAAAGCGAGTTTTGAGCTTTGTCCATATACCTCCTCCTCGGAAAGGCAAAGACATAGCAAATTGCATTTTCAAATGTTTAAAGGAGCGGGAAATTGAGAATAGAGTAAGTGTTTCTCATATTCTTTTGAATAATATATTTAGGGTTTTTCTATGTTATACCTTGTGTTTCTTCAATTTCAACGTTGTACCCCGACCTTTTAAAAATTCCACACGAAACTTACCCTTTTTTAATGCGCAATGCCTAAACGCCGATTATATGTCATTAATTTCGTTAATTTTTTTTTATTTATTGGACTAATTTGACTTATACATAGTTTAACCCTTAGAGGGATTATTGACAAATTAGATTTGTTCCACTCGGATTATAAAAAGTAGACGAAATTAATGACGTACAATCGGGGTAGGGGCATTGGGCATTAAAAAGGTAAGTTTGAGGGTACCGTGTGGAATTTTCAAAAAGTTTGGGGTACAACATAGAAATTAAAAAAACACAAAGGTATAACGTAGAAAAACCCATATATTTATTCTTACATGCTAGTTGATCTTTACTTATGATAACAATTACACATTTTCTTTAAAATATAGGTTTTCACGGTTTCGATTGATGATGCCACCGCAAACGATTAATGAATACAAATTTTAAAGGATACTTTCTCACTTAGAAAGAGGTTGTTGTGTAGTGGAGCATTGTTTCATGTACGTTGTTGTGCCCATATATTGAACATTATGGTGCAACATGGTCTCAAGCAGTCAAAACCATTGTCAAGAATGTTCATGATACCGTATATTATCTCAATGGAAGTGAAGCGAGAATGAGAAAATTTGCTGAAATTGTCCAACAATTCAATCTTAAAGAGCGGAGGTTGGTTCTTGAATGCAAGACTAGGTGGAATTCCACTTATGATATGTTATCATGTGCAATCAAGTTTAAGGAAGTATTTTCTAGACTTGCTTTGGAGGACATTGATTATGTTTATTGTCCTAGTTTTGATGATTGGCATAAAATTGAAAAACTTCTTGAGATCTTAAAAGTGTTCTATGATACCACAAATATTATCTCAGGCTCAAAATACCCCACTTCCAACTTTTTCCTTCGTGAAGTTTTACATCAAAGAAATGTTGGACACAAATTATAGTTGTCCTGATCCTTTTGTCAAAGATATGGTGAAAAATATGAAAGAAAGATTTGATAAGTATTGGGGTGACTTTAATTTAATCATGGCTATTGGTGGGGTGTTAGACCCTCATTTGAAAATGAATGTTTTTGAAATTACATTTCCTCATATGTTTCCTTCAAATCTTGTTAGGGAGAACATTAATAAGGTTAGAGATACTTTGTATGAGTTGTATGATGATAATAAGGCTTTGTATCCTCCTTTGGATGAAGAACTTGGAGAAAGTAGGAACTGGAGCTCCACATATAGTTCGGTGGGGAGCCTTCCGAGAATGTCAAGGGTTTTACAAGTTGTTAGAAGTGGGGAAAGAGTGGAGCCTAGAAATCAGAACTTGATGTATATCTTGAGGAATATAGCACAACTGATGAAGGACATAGGTTTGATGCCTTGAATTGGTGGAAGGAGAGAGCTAGCAAATTTCGTGTTTTGTCCAGATTGGCTGATGATGTCTTAGCTATTCCTATTACCATTGTTGCTTTAGAGGCTACATTTAGTGTTGGGAGTCGAGTTATTGATCCTTACCGATCTTCATTGCTTCCGGAAACCATGCAAATGTTGATTTGCACAGAGATTGGTGTGGGTCCACTTTTGGAGTCAAGAGAAAGAACAAAGTAAGACTAAAATTATTTTTATTGTTTTATGTTTATGGATATAGTTTTATATCTAATTATAATTTCATATTTGTAGTTTGTTGATGAAGATGAACCAAAAGAAATCATGATTCCCATTCCATAAATTGTGTTCTTCTATGAGGTTATTTTCTCACTCTTCTCTTCTAATCTTATACTTTCTATTACATAAATGAATAAGTTATGATTTTATAAACTAATATCTTATAAATATTGTTTTAATGAATGTGTTAAACATATTTACTAGGTGTTATGGGAGAAAAAGAACCATGGAGAATGGCTTGGACATGAAAATGAATGTCAAAGGAAGAAGATAAAGTTGTTGTTTGTGTGTTCAAATATCAAATGAGATATTTGTGTAAAACTTTGTCAAAGTTGTTGTTACTTGTGAACTTTGTTAAATTTATTGTGAACTTTGTTAAATTTGTTGTGAACTTTGTTAAATTTGTTATCAAGAATTTTTTTTAAGTTCAAAGTATGCGGAATCTGGTATTATATAAAGTCGGAAAATGGAATCATATTGCATTGTACGGCAAGGAGTTCGCCGAAATGCATTGGAAACGCTCTCGAGCTTTTTCTGAGCCGAATAGTTCGCGAACCTTCTCGAGCCGAGCTGAAGTTTTTTTTTCGAGCTCGACGAGCTTCGTGCTCGAGCCGAGCTTGGTCCCTCCCATTCTCGAGCCGAGCCGAGCCCCGAACGAGTTTGGTCTCGGTTCGACTCGTTAACACCCCTAGCCGTGGTATTGTTTGGACTTTGGAGTGATAAGGTGCTAGTGATGATATAGAGTGATGAGGGCATTAGTATTAGGGAGTAGTGGTATAGGTAGGTGTAGGTAAATATAGGAGTGGTGGTGGACTATTAGGATGGATATTGATGAATGTTGTTTGATGCGTGGTTGTAGGATGTGGGATGATAGGAGATACTGAGATGTATTAGGGGTATCATATTTTTTTTTTTTTTTTTGAGAAAAGGGGTATCATATATATAGTGGTAGGTAAAGGTGATCGAAAATAGCTAGCTAGGTTTCTAAAAGATATTTTATTCAAAACGATTTTAGGAAATAGTTAGATAAAGATATATGTTTTGGAAAACATAATAAAAATATATTTTGAAAATATTTTGATAATTAATAAAACTAATTAATGTAATTAAGGAAAATTTGCCAAAAAAAACCTTTTTAAAGTTCAATTTTGCGAAAAAAAACCTTTTAAAGCATTTTTTTAAAAAAAAAACCACAAACATAATTTTTCTAGCAAGATTATTCCCATTTTCCGGTGTGGTTTTTCTCAATTTCAAGCATTGACCCTTCTATCTTCATTTAACCCCCCTTTTCCATTAACTACAAGACCACCCTTTGCATCTCAAAAACCACACCGGAAAATGAGAATAGGTTTCATCTTGCAAGAAAAATTAAGTTTATGGTTTTATTACAAAGAATGCTTTTAAAGTTTTTTTTTTCACAAAATTGAACTTTTAAAAGGTTTTTTTTGGTAAATTTTCCTATAATTAATTAACTCTATTAATTAAAATGGGTTAGAAAATGGATTTTATAAAATTGGGTTTTTATAAAACTTTTAAAAAAAAAAAGATTTATCAAACATGGGCAATTTCAAAAACGTTTTTGAAAGTGGGCTTAGTTAAACTATTTATAAAAAATATCGGAAATGGGTTAACAAAAACGGTTAGAAGATGTAATGGGCTTAAAATATTTTATTTTAGGCTCTTTCTTTATTCTTTCCTTGATCCAGGACCAATTAGAGCGAGGTATTAGTCATCATAGGGTAATCAAATGGGGAGACACGATTATGTGTCTACAATAGTGTCCATTCTTCTTGCAATTATAACACATGATATCTTCGCCGTGTTTGATTTTTGTCTCCCTTCTCGTCTTGTTGTCGATCCGGTCGAACTCCCCCCTCGACGGAAGCCTCCTCTACGTTGTCCTTTTTGAATCCCCTTGACTTCTCGGCTTGACTTTTCAGGTTGATTACTCGACTCGCTTGTCTTATCACCTTCCTTATTTGACTTCTTGATGCAAAAAAGAGCTTTCTCTTCATCCTTGACTTGAAACTCAATACATCCGATTTTCTAGAGCCTCCCCGGTTGGCTAACACATTCTCAAACTCAATTAGTGATGGTTGTGTACCCAACCTCGGATCCCCGTGATTAGACTACTATATCCAGACTTTAAGCCGCACACAATAATCCTACACATCCTCGTCTCTATGATGGGATTTTCAAGATCTAACTTTGTGATTTACTCACACAAAGTTTTGACTTTGGTGAAATACTGATTCACCGTCATGCTATTCTGTTGGATCAACAACAACTCATTCTCGAGAAGTTGAGCATTGTTCTTCTTAGAGAACAAAGCTGTAAGGGGTGTCCTACACCTCCTTGGGTGTCTTCCCCATCCTTGATGCGGTATAGCAACTCGTCCTAATCGGTTGTTGCTAGCACGTACATGGCTCTTCCGCCTTAATCTTCCAATACTTTAACTCTTTTTGGATCGGTTGGTATTGTAACTTCACTACCAATGACTATACCCCAAAGATCTTGTCCCAACAAATAGAATTGCATACGTGTACTTCACGTACTTTAATTTCCATTATTGAGTTTCTTAATATTACTAGATGACCTGGCAATATCCGCCATTTGTGACTTGTTGTTGCCCAACAATAAAGAAGTAAGCTTCATAGTCCCAAAATGTGCACTAATGGAAAATCACCAAGCAATAAATCCCCAACCATTAAGATAGCCAAAAACATTTTTGATTATACCATTGCGATGTATCTATCCCCGACCAATAATTTTGCTAAAATAATTAGTCCCAGAAAATTTGATGAAACGCATGGCTCTGATACTAATTGTAGAATATTTTGGGATAATAATGTGGAAAGATTAAACAAAAATATATGTAGATGGAATGCTATTGCTCTTTATCACTCATAAACAAAACATAGTACAATAGTACACTGACATTCTACTCTTTTTCGTCACAAATATTTGCTCAAAAGAGCTTTTCTTGATGCACTCAAAAACTCACGAAGCATACATTACCAAGCAAAGTGCAACACCTATTTATAAGAGTTTGGCTAGGTGTCCAACTCGTTTGAGTCTTTTATGACACCAACAAGGTAATAGTGGTCATTCTACTTGCAAAAAAAAAGCCGAGGAAGTGGATAGTAACATACGCGCGAATGATTAAAACAAAGGGCCAATTTTCTTCTTTAACAATTTCTCTCTCCAAACTCAACTTTCTCCCACTTGAAAAATTCCATCACTTTAATCTGCTTTCTCCAGACGGAATTCAATCCGGAGGCTACTACATCGACTTCGGTACCGACAACGACACCCACCATTAGAGTGAAAAAAGTGATGGATGTTTTGATGTGGGATTATCAAAACATTCATTGGAGGTCGTCGAGTTTGACGGAAGGAGAAAGAAGCAGAGTGCTAAGTCGACTAATGATGAAGCTCGCTGATACTAGAATGATGAAGCTCGCCGCTGTGACCGTACAAATACTAGAATGAGGGGCATCGTCTTCTAATTTAACTTTTTTGTTATTTTTTTACATGTATACATTGAACTTAACGTAAAATTGCATGCAAGTAAAAAATAATTAGTATTTGAAATGGAATTCTAATTTAATTAACTAATATTAAAAGAAAAATAAATTTTCATACTTTTTGATTATGTGTTTTTTTTCTTTATGCAAACTGCATTATGATGATGATTAATGAGGGTAAGAATTTGGGAATTAACTTCTTTCTAATGTTGTGGGTAAAGGAGATTACTAAAAATACATATATCCATGTAAATCCATGAAAGGTATTAAGTTGAATGGTGTTGGAAACTTACCTTGAGTTTCCATGGCAGCCATGAATGAAATTCCTCTCTATGTCTATCCTAATACCAAGAGGTGAGTTATGTTTTCCAAAGTGCTATGTTTTTTGAGATTTTCTTCTCGGTGATGCACTTTTGGATCTCCATTGATATGATATAAAGACCCAAATTGTAACGTTTGGGGAAGATGGAAAGTTTTGCCTTAATTTCCTTTAATTACTCTCCTTAATCACCCATTCTTATCATAACCTTACGAGCATCACTTATCAAACACGCACCGTGGGCTATAACCTTTGTCTAATAATTAACTTAAGTGCAATATTTCTAATTTGACCCGTCACCAAATTAGTGATATTGCTCCCAGGTATCTACACGATGATTATTTCATGAGAATTACAACTTTAAGCCAAATTAAAAATATTTATGGACCACTTTAGTTGGCTATTTACATGATGATTATCACATTTTAATTAGTAACATATTGGCCCTATAATTTTATTCTAATATTGGGAACTTTTTTCCATTTATGATATTGTTTTCATTTTACTTTTATTAGGTTGAACTTGGGCTCGTTCCGAAGTCTTGTTGTTGTTGTTTTGACGAGAAAGTCTTGTTGTTTGCTTGTGATGGTTAAAGATATTTCCTATTTTTATTAAAAGAAGTGCGAAAAATAATGGTAATAATTTAGTGTAAGTAGGGAATAATCTAACTCTAATAATGAGGTTGCACATGCTATAATTAGCTTTGGTAATATATCCATGACTATGGTTGTAAATGTACCGATAGAACATGTATAAGGTAAATAGCTAATTGTAGATGGTGAATATAATTTGGTACCAATAAAAGACTACATTGGTAACAATAAAAGTCAATCTCATGCTTTAGAAGGTAATTCAAGATTTAACCTATTTGCTTAGAAGGTAATTGAAGATTTAACCTATTTTTTGTATACTTTCAATCTCATGCTTGACATGCTATCCCTAAAAAATAAGACACTTTATACAAATAAAGGAAAACTTGATGTGTTGGACTCAAATTCGAAATAGGATTTACCAATATCAATGGTACTAATTTGTTGCATGAAGGGTATCAAACTCGGATGTATAGGGTACCGAGCCTTGCGTGGATTTCGTCAATGGAGTTTAATATTATTTTAATCACATACTCTATCTAGGATGAAATCATATGTTGGAAAGGTTCCATTCCTAGGTGATATTAAGAAATGGAACTTGATGTGTTGGATCTCGGATCTTGATCAATATGATTGACCAATATCAAGGGTACCAATCATTGTATGAAGAGTATCAAAGTCGATGTGTAGGGTACCAAGGCCTTATGTGAGTTTCATCAATATAGTCTAATGCTTTTCTCATAATCTATCTAGGATCCATCGTACGCTTGAATGATTTCATTCCTTAGATGGTATTGAGAAATGAGAACTTGATGTGGACTCAAATACCGAAATTGGATTGGACTGGGTTAATGGTACCAATATGTTCAAGTGGATGGTACCAAAGTATAATGTGTAAGGTACCAAGTCTTTGTATGAACTTCACTAATGGAGCCTAATATTTTCTCACACTCATGGATTCGATAGATTCCATCGAAAAGGTGGCACTAAGAAAGGGGAACTTGATGGTTGGACTCAAACCCTGAAATAGGATTGACCAGTGCCAAGGGTACCAATCTGATCACTGGATAATAATACCAAAGTATGATGTGTAAGGTACCTAGTACTCAATGCTCTATCTACGATCAAATCATATGTTGATGGGTTTCATCCTAAAGGTGGCATTAAGAAAGGAGGAACTTGATGGTTAGACACAAATCCTCAAATAGAATTGACCCCTATCAAGAGTACCAATCTGATCGGTGGACAATACCAAAGTATAACGTGTATGGTACCAAGGCCTTAAGGTGAAATTCTTTAATGGAGCCTAATACTTTCTCAATGCTTTATCTAGGATCAAATCATATGTTTGAAGGGTTCAATCTTAAAGGTGGCACTAAGAAACGGGAACTTAATGGTTGGACTCAAAACCTGAAATAGGATTGACTAGTGTCAAGGGTAGTAATCCAATCATTATACAATACCAAAGTTTGATGTGTAACCCATGTAAGAAGGGGAGAGTACCAGTGTATGAAGTATGATGTACCAAGGTAACACTTGGTGCTGCAAAAGGGGCTCCAATATCTCCCAATGATAACCTATTGTTTTTCATATATGGTTCCAACCAAATGATATACCCTAAGTCATTGACATGTTGCTCAATTGGCCTCTTTCTTGTATATTATTGACCTAAACACTTGCAACCCATGTAAGATGGGGAGAGTACCAATGTATAAAGCGTGATGTACCATGGTAAAACTTGGGTCATCTCAAATGGGCTCAAATCTCTCCCAATGATATCCTATTGTTGTTTATAGACTGGTTCTAACCAAATGATATACCCTAAGTCATTGACATGATGTTCAATTGGCTTCTTCCTTGTATATTATTGACCCAAACACTTGCAACCCATGTAATATGGGGAGGGTACCAATGTATGAAGCGTGATGTACCATGGTAACACTTGGTCCTCAAATGGGCTCAAATCTCTCCCAATATATCCTATTGTTGTTCATGGATGATTCCAATCAAATGATATATATACCCCATGTCATTGACATGATATTCAATTGGCCTCTTCCTTGTACATTAATTGCCAAAACACTTGCAACCATGTAAGAATGGGAGGGTACCAATGTAATGAGGCATGATGTAGGTTGTCAAGATCACAATGCAATTAGTTATAAGGTTGTCAAGTTCCAAGGCGACGTCGTGTAAGAGGCCACTATATCTATTTTATGTCTTTATTCATCGAAATAGTAATCTACTTATTTCAAATTGGTACCAATCTCACATGAAATTGATACCATTCGATATATAATTGGTACCATTTTGCTTCGAACTCGGTACCATTTTGACTTCAAATTGGTATCATTTGGATAAATATTTATTTGAATAAGTTATAACGATATAGACTTTCATTGGTATTTTTTATTCATAGGTATCTCAATGATAACAATGACAATAATCACCATAGAAACTAATTTGATTAGCCGTACCAAAACACTCTCATTCACTAACCAACTAATAATCCCAAAAGTAGAACCAATTTCATAAATTTACAATTCATCAACTTAATTTTCAAGACCACCGTATCATTACTTAGCTTACTTTCATAATTAATCTCCATGAATACCTCAATAACATTAACAAAAATAATTAAACAAGTTATAAAATAAGCTTTTCCAAAAACCACTTTAGCAAAATGAATGATTTCTCATAATTAATATCCTTGACTAATGAACCTACTTTTTTCTTATCTCTTTCTTTTCTTCGCTGATTACAACTTCTCTTTTTTAATTTCTCATCATTCAATCAATATGATCTTCAATTTTTTCCCTTGATATTGAAATCGAAAGAGGGGATATTTTTCTCTTGTAATGTCATCCTTTTTTCTTGTTTCAAAAAAAAATCTACCAAAATCCAAATTGCTTAATTCTAACATTCTTCTCATACTTAATTTAAACATTCTTCTCCTACTTAACTCAAACTAATATTGAGATTGGTACCAATTGCATGTAAATATGCTACCAATTACATGTTTTCACGAATGTGGTACCACGTTGTTGCTAAGTTGGTATCGACCTCCCGTCAAAATAATAAAATAAAACATTTGGCACCAATTCAATATTCTATTGGTACCATACTTAAGAGCAATTAGTACCAATCTCATTATTAGTATCACATATTTGGTACCAAATTCACTTGTGCTTGGTACCAAATTCAGGGAATTGAATACTTACCAAGTAGTATCAAATATCCATATATTATTTGATGAAACCACTTTTGAGTAACATTGATCTTGACGTTAGAGCTTTTGTAAATTTTCCAACTATTGAAAGCTCAACAAAAATGGGTACAACAATCACAAATAGTCAAATCAAAATCAATGTGAATTAATGTAGAAGTTGAATATTACAATTTCGTCCACTACAAAAGATACATAGATTCATTAATCCATCTAAAAAAAAATTATGCATTCGAAAAAATCATTATTAACAAATCAAAAATCTTGATCTAATAAACAAAGTTTATAAGAAATTACAGGCAAAGGATTCTAATTACAAACAAAATTAAATAGGGAACTTCTAGGAAATGGAGAAGAGATGAATGTTTAAATAAAGTTACAGCCTAAAAATTAAAATGGAAAAATTATTTTAGAGTGAGAAAAAAATTGAAGATTAGAGGAAAGAAAGAAAAAATCAGTATAAGAACGAAGATCTATTTTTCCTCTCAGTCCGTTTTTTTCTGTCTTCTTGTGGAATGGTGATTTGTCTTTTTTCCTCTCTCTTACTTTGTTCTTCACTCTCATATTTTTTGGGGGAAAAACCCACGCGCTAGAATAATTTTCTTTCCCCCTTTTTTGTTGTGGGCCTCACTTAATTTGATTTTTTTTTGGGGTGTTTGAGTTTCTTTAGGACTCAAACAATTGGTTACTAGGAGTAACTCCTATTTATATGTTGTAGGATGGAGCATGCCTTTCAACTTTTGAGAGCTATGCCTATAGCTAGGATGGTATAGCCTTTACCTTTGTATTTAATACGGAACTCACTCATCTTGACAATTAACTTCACGGTAAATCAAGAGGAAGACACATGCGTATGAGCTACATTTGTTTTATTTTTTACTAAGCCCCATCTAGAAGCTAGGAGAGAGAGAGTTGGTGATATTATTCAACATTATCAATGGTGTGAAAGTTGACCATAAAACGAGAAAAATAAACATCTCATTAAATAAAAAAAGAGTAAAGGGGTTTAATTCTTCAATTTGAGGTGGCTCTTTCATTGCCTTTTGATATTTTCATGTGGCCAAATGGCCAAAAAAAGTTTTAGTGGTAAATTGATTTTTGGACAGGCAAAAACACAATTTTTCAGCCAAAATCTTGTTTTATTAGCTCTTTCTATTGGCTTTGGGCTTTTGTAATCACTTGCAATTAATAGCTAACGGTCAATAGCATTACCATTGGGATAGCGTCGAAATCACAAGTTGTCTGCAAAAGAAGATATAGAATGCTAGTATAAGTTACATTAGAAGTTCATAACAAACCAAGTATAATCAACACTAGTTTCATTTAAGTAGAAAAAAACAAGTATATAATAAAGTAATAAACACTCCTTTACAAAAAATGAGCTGACTCACCATTAGAGGTAACACAAAATCTTGAATTTTATACCTTGTCTCCAGTGGCTTTAGCTTTCTATGTATAATAGCTCTAAAACAAAACCTATGTCAGACATAGGAGCTATGTTAGCCATGGGAGCTGTTACAACTCTGGTACTAAATACCTGCGTGCAAAAATGAGCCACAAGGGAAACAATAAATATACAATTATACATGCTTCGTGTAAATGAATCAAGACGAACTTCATATCATCCAACATTAGGAAATAAACAAAATTAAGATTACAGTCACTGTTGATTCCATTAGATACTAACAATGAATATATAGGAAACAGTTAGTAGATAAGTCTCAAAGTGAAACAAAAGTCTCCATGGAAAATAGTAGCACTGCCGATGGTGATCATGTGTACATGGGAAATAGTAGCACCGCCGGAGTTCTTGGCAAAGGGAAGGTCCATCATAAACTAACCTCCGGAAAAGTCTTAACTTTGAATAATGTGGTGTATGTTCCTTACTTCCTTCCCATAGGAAGAACCTTGTTATGGGAGCCCTTCTCAACAAAGCCGACCACAAACTTGTCTTTGAGGCCGACAAGACTGTAATTTCTAAGATGGAGACTTTGTTGGAAAAGTTAATCTGAGTAGTCTAGTCTTATATGCACGCTATGCGTGCAAAGTCGTTATCAAAGTTGAATTTCTTATATAATTAATTGCAAAATTACACGTTGTATCACCAGCACAACAGTGAATATGTGATAAAATTATGAATCACATGAACAACAAAGCATAATAGGAAGTAGTTAGAATTACCTTTTGTCACCTTCTCTTCCCCTTGTTACTCCTATTGGTTTGTTTTCGGGTGCTCTTGGTTTGTTTTTTGTGCCTCTCAATTTGGTTTAATTACACGCTGTATCAAAAGGTATAGCAATGAATGTATAATAACATTATGAATCACATGAATATCAAAGCATAATAAAAAAAATAAGGATTACTTTTGGAGTGACAATGTTCTGTTTTTGGTCCGTTGATGCAGAAGAGAATATAATGGAGAGCAGAAAATGAACTCTGAAAAATTTGGAGCGTTCTATTGTAACTTGTTTTTGGGAGTTAGAGATAAAGTAGGGATTTTTATTTTTATCAAAGAATTTTGCTCATAATTTGATTTTAGAAGTTACTGACTTTCTTTTCAATTGTATGTTTTCTTTTAGTGTATTTCTTTTTTTTAATGGTTTTTGAAATACTTCCTCCGTTCTGTTTTAAATGAAACGTTTGCTTTTTCACGCAACCCAACGCGCTTCTTTAATCATTAATATCGTAAGTTGTGCACACGTAAAAAATATAAAAAAGTTATAATTTGATAGTATGCATCGAGACGAATCTAACAAGATCTCACTTGACTATCTTTTTCTTTATATAATGGCGATAAATTGGAGTAAAAATTGATCAATAAATAGTGTCATTTCACCCAATGTTTCATTTAAAACAGAACGGAGGAAGTATAAAATAGTTAGTTATCCTTTTTGTTTTTTCTATTTTTATCTTTTGTTTTTTTTTTTGCTTTGGCAGTTCTTCACTACATTCTGATTTTCATTTTTTATGTTTTTTTTCCTTTTTTTTAAATATAGCAGTTAGTTATCCCTTATTTTTTTTCCTTTTCCTATTTTTTTGTGTCCCCCATATGTTTTCATATATAATAGAGATTTAAGTATTTTGAACACTATCAATAAAAATAGAAGTACTTCTTTTGCTTGTTGGGTCTTAGCTTTGGTGGTTTGGCACAATTAATTTTAGGGCACTTAATACTTAAAATTAAGAGACTTGAATTTGATATCTTTCAGAAGTGATGAAAAGACCTCTAAATCTCCTATTTGTGTTGAGGCTAATCATACAAAGAAACCATTTAAGTAAGTCGTTTCAAGGAGTACTAAATTCCTTGAGTTACATTTGGAGTTAGCGGACATTAAAAATTGCACAAGTAGAGGAGGCAAAATTACTATATTTCTTTTGTAGATAATTTTTCAAGGTTCACTAAAATTTACCTCTTGAAAACATAAGATGAAGCCGAAAAGTGCATTATTAAAGTATAAACCGAAGTTGAAAATCAAATAGATCTTAAAATCAAAATATTTAGAACTGATAGAGGTGTTGAATATGAGAAAGGCTCATTGAATGAATTTTGTGAAAATAATGGAATTGTTCATGAGTTAATTAATCGCCGCTTACACACACCAACAAAATGGGGCTGTGGAAAGGAAAAATCGATCTTTAAAAGAGACTATGAATAATGCCAGGCTTCTAAGTTCCAGATTGTCCGATAACTTGTGGGAGGAGGCAGTTTTATCCGCTTGTTATGTATTCAATCGATTGCCCCATATGAAGTTGGATAAGACACCTTATGAACTTTAGAAAGGCTATACTCCTAATATGAGTTTTTTTAAAGTGTGGGAGTGCTTAGCTAAAGTTTCATTTCCAGATTTTAAGAAAACTGCCATTGGGTTTAAAACATTAAATTGTGTGTTCATTGGTTATGCTCATAATAGTGCGGCATATAAATTCATGCTTATGAGTGATCTTAGTGCTCGTTTGGTATACATGGGAATTTAATTCCTGTAGGAAGTTTTATTTCCTAGGAAATTACTTCCCTTATGTAATTCCTAGGAAATGGCCTAAATTTGTTTGGTTGACATCAAGGAATTTGCAATTCATGTGGGAATTCTGATTAATCAAGGGGGGAGTGGGTAATTAAATTCCCACATTTTGTGGGAATTTCAATTTCCCAAGGAATTTCCATTGCACCCATTTTCTCAACTTCCTGTCAACCAAACAACTTCCCAAATGAGAAAATCATGGGAATTTTCATTGCCTACATAAAAACCTGTCAATCAAACGAGCACTTAGTATTTGTGAGTCTAGGGATACTCTTTTCTTTGAGCGTGTTTTTCCATTGAACTAGTCTTTGTCTTCTAATGTGAATAAGTCATGTGTTAATGTGCCTATTGTTAATTCTTTGTCTAATCCTAATCCTCCCTCATCATCTACTAATTTGGGTGTATTTGAACCTAGGAGAAGTAAGAGGCATAAAGTAGAGACTTTCTTTGGCCTGGGTTTCTCGACTTCGTTCCTGGTTGAGAAGTTAGATGTGAATTCTTTGAATGAATCTGTTGTTCATTAATTTCTTTTAGAGGTAAACCCAAAGACTTAAAATGAAGCTATGAAATCCATAGATGCGATTTTTTGGAAAGAGGCAATTAAAAGTGAGTTAGATTTTATCATGTGTACCTGTAGGCGTGTTTTTATTGCATACACTGGAATGAACGCGTATTTGACTACCTCATTGTAAAGGTTTTGTTCAAAAATATTTTAAAGTTGCCAACAAGTCTTTAAAGGAAGACTCAAATAACTAATTGGATATTGAGAAATCGTAGGGACAACTTAGGGACTTATCCAATGTAGATTTCTCCGTTGTGACTCCATAAATGGTCAATGAACCAAAGATTGAGTTTGGGGGTGAGGGTGAGGGTGAGGGTGAGGGTGAGGGTGAGGGTGAGGGTGAGGGTGAGGGGTGAGGGTAGAGCCGTCGGTTTGGTTAATGAACCGCTGGTTGAACCGAAACAACCGAAATTTGAACCGAATTAAACCGAACCGGGAGTAATCAGAATCGAAATTAACCGAAAAATACCGGAATCGAAATCGAAATAAATCGTAAATGAAAAACCAAAATCGAACCGCAAATCGAACCAAACAAATCAGAATCGAAAATAAGCGTGAAAAATCGAAAAGTTGATCGATCAACCGAACCGAACCGAACCGAATATTTAAGCGAATTAATCGAACCGATTCAAACCAAATCGAAATCGAATCGAACCGAAATCAATTTAAACTAAAATTATTTTAAACTAATTTGTAACTGTACCCGAACCGGATTTAGGTATTACCCAAATACATGATAGTACTCCAATTCACAAATTTTATTGTGATAATTTTGTATTAGTACTCTCACATGTAAATTTATCATTATAGTTTGTTTGAGGTGAAGTGATTAAAAGTTGAGTTAGGTTTACAAAGTTGTTTATGTATGATTATGAGCTGGATTTATTATACCAATAAAAAACTAATGTTTCATTTATAAATTTTGGTCCTCAATGCAATAAAAATCCACAGATGAAGCTGACAATTGGTAAATTAAGAATAATAATTTTATATTTCACTATTAATTTACATCATAATATAAAATCTACAATACAAGAATCTGGAGAAATAAAATCTTAAAAAACTATAAATAGAACATTTAAAACTATATACATTCATTCCTAAAAAAAAAAAGACTATACATTCATCTACAATGGAATAAATTTTTACAACATATGAAGAATGCTTGCGTAATACTCGTCGAAATTTTTGAAGCTGGATCCATATGTCGATAATCCGATATGCATATGCCTTCACCTTCCTTTCCAAAGAAACTTCCATATCTGGGAGCATTTCACTAATGACATAAAGACACCAAAACTTCAACGTAGAATAAGATAACATAATAGTGCAAATCTATCTCCTATTTCTTCAAAGCATAAGCAGTGTCAATAATCTAGACTTTAAAATATATATGGAAATATCTCAAAAAAAAAAACATCCTAGATCTAAGTCATCTAACAATTTTTTAGAAGAGCAAAAAGCATAAATAAAAAATTTTAAAAAGTATAGGAAAAATACAGTTATGTTATAAAGTTCCTGATGTCCAACCTTCAGTGAATTTTTCTCAAAATGCTTCTATATTCTTCGACAATCTTAAAGCAACAATGCACAAGAAAAAAAGAAAACATAAAACAATTATAAATCTGAAAATATCTGAGGATAAACATCCTAGATCCAACTTCTAAAAAAAACAGAAATAAAAAATAAAAACAATTGAAATCGAGTTTAAGAAATTAACAGATCTTGCTTACCATTTCCAGAATAATCCAAAATTACCAGCAAATCTAGCAAATGAGATGGGTATTGGAAATCATAAGAAAAACGCAAAGAAGTTGGGAAGTGAGAGAAAATTGAAAAGGGTCAGGCATTGTGAAAAACGAGATGAAGATGAACAATAAACATTATCATCTAGATTCATACCTTGTCGTAGACACAGTCGGCGGCGTCAAAAAAGGCGAATTCGAAGATGGTTGGGGGGGTGAGTTCGAGGATCTGGAGACGATTGTTGTGACGATGCCGAGGTTTTTGGAAGTGGTGACAGCCAACCGGTGTTCTGTTCGTAGATTAGGTGATGATGGCACTGTGTTTTACCATCGATGGACCTGTGGAGGTTTGGAAGATGGAAGGAGGGAGCAGCGAGAATCTAGTACGTTTGTTGGGTGGGAAATATGAGTTTGGAGGAGAGAGGTGGGGGAGAAGGTGATAGGTTAGGAGATGATCTAACGGTTCAGATTGTTTTATGGCTTGTATCCAACGGTTAAGATTAATGATCCGTGTGCTTTGTGTTGTTTTCTTGTGTGCCCTTGATTAAGATGATCTAACGGTTTAGATTTTGCTCATTAGATGGTTTTGGATTTTGCCTTAAGAAAGCAAATAATCCTACCAAATTATTATCCAAAGCAATTAAACCCCATGTCCCAAATCCCTAAACCCCAATCTCATACCTTATAAATCCATTTTCAAATAATAATTATAATTATTTATAGTAGTAGTTAAATTTTTCATAATTTATATCATTTATTTAACCGATATTTACTTGTGTCAAATATCTCATTGTCTCATTTATCGGTAAATTAATTAGGGAATAACAAAGATTCATATTATTAAAAGTATAACCCATCATATAAATATATACTTGAAATATTATCTTGAATCTTTTAATAAGCATAAATGCTAATCGGTAAATATATAGTTAAACTAGTTATATTGCTCTAAGGTCATTACTTATGAAACTATACTTCTTGTTCTTGGAATATTACTTATACGTCGATTATATGTTTTCAGTTTTCAGATGCATATAGCCTTAATGACTAGTATAGTTATAGTAAGCCAATATAGTTAGAGTAAGACATTGATCTAATCGGCTTTTTAAAAATGTCTAACTCGTCTTTCGAGGAAGTTTATAAGAATTTATACCGATATGAGACGTCCTTTTAACCAAACATGACGTGATCCGCATAAATGGTCAAGTAAACGAGAATACAAAGTATTTCATAATACAAAGTATCTTTAACATAAACAGTCTATGTAAATCATATACACCAATTAACTTATCGACTTATATCAATATATAGATCAAAATATCTAATGCTATATCAGTAATTCAGTATACATTAGTCTTGTGCAATAACAAATTGTTTCAATCTGTTTTTGTGTTTAGATGTATTCGCATATATAACGTCTTATCGAATAAGTTAATAACAACTTCACTTATCAACTTGTTTTGCTTTAGTAATATGTTTTGTAATTGCGACACATAAAGTTTAAGCAAGGTTCATTTTGATAGATCATTGCCTTTTTCGATTACATTGTAAGCTTACATTGATACATTATATAATTTAGTATCAACTTGTTTCGCTTAAATTAGATATTTGAAATTTAAAATAATTGTAACTTATAAGCGATTAACTACATTGGAGTGTTCTTATCTTCATTTATGTTATCGTTTCACATTGATATAATATCTAATAACCTTATACTAACTTGTTTCACTTCAATATTATTTTCGATATCGTAATGGAGGCATGGAGCAATGTTATGTTCAATCAATTGGTCTTGTAACTTGTAAGAGACAGTATACTCTTAATTTTAAACTGGACAACGGTCCAATCCCAATATTAAGAAGAGAACAAACCATCTTTGTAATATAGTGACTAGTTTAATCTAATTAGTGACAAGTTCAATCCATTTGGTTCTCACATTCTTTAATCGTTGTAGTTCGAGATTCGTTGTAATCCAATATCAATTTGGTTCACTCGAATATTATGTTTTAAAATCATAATGGATACAACTTAATCTTACTTTAAATTAAGCAAAGTGATTTTCGGTTACTTTCTTGTCACACATAGATACCTTGATCCGATATAATATTAACTTATTTTACGTCGATTATATGTTTTTCAGGCCTCAATGACTAGTATCGTTATAGACTTATAGTAAGCCCTTATAGTTAAAGTAAGACATTAATATAATCAACTTTTTAAAATGTCTAACTCGTCTTTTGAGGAAGTTTATAATAATTTATGTTGATATGAGACATCCTTTTTAAACCAAATATGATATGATTTGCATACAACTAAAAGTTTGAATATCGACTTATATAAATTTGTCTTATTCCAAATCATATATATCAGTAATAAAATACACTTTTACCAATGTCACTTTCATACACGTTTTTAGGAAGTACAACTATTTTTTTTCGAGGCAATTGCGGAAGTGCCGACAACACTTATTTGTTGCATTAATTTTTAACCGGACCGAAAAAACATCGCGGCCAAAACCCGACATGAAGCTCAATCTTTCCCGAACAAATACAAGAATGTGATTAACTTCTACCCGAACCGATGCGATTATCGCCGAGGTTATGCGGTTTTCGTCAATAATCGAAATTAACCGAAACGAAACCGAAAATAACCGCAACAAATTTTAAGCGCTATGGATTCAACCGTTGGTTGGTTTAACTGCTTTGGATAAACCGATTTAAACCGCAACCGAACCGAACCGAAAATGGAAAGAAAAAAACCGAATTAAACCGAACCGAAAAGTTTGTTAACCGAACCGAACCGAACCGTTAATTATTTCAACTGGTACAAACTGAACTGATGTCAACTGAACTGTTTGGTTATAACCATAACTGAACTGTTGAACTGAATTGACACCTCTAGGTGAGGGTACAAATATGTTCTGGAATCAAATTCTCCCATTAATGGCCTCTATTTAATATAGATTCATATCTATATTTTATGCAATAAAACAACCAAGTAATATGTTAATGCAATCTAAAAAAATGTAATCTATGCTGGTTCGTTAAACACATAAAAGACTAATTTTTTATAACATGTTATTATGCAATCAAATAACTTGGAACCTAATCCAATTATCCAAATTATCTTAATTTAGCATTTGAACATTTATTTAGGTCTTTGATTAAAAAAATAAACATGTGAGGTGATGAAAGCATTAAGACACACAACATGCATATGGATATCAATAACATATTGGAAAAAATGAAAATAGAAGATTTACAGAAGAATATATAGAATAACATTAGTTCCTTTGAGCTCTACATTGTGACAAGTAAATTGTTAGTACACAAGGAATTATATTGGAATTGACCCTCAGCAATAATACCTTTGTCGACTGGGTCGTATGTAACGATCTATAGGAGGAGCAATCTTGAAGCTTCAATGCAAATCAATGGAGTTTTAATGTAGTTTAATTGAGTGAGTGTTTGAATGTGTTTGATTGTGTGTTTGAATGTGTTTAGTTGTATGTAAGTATGTACTAGAGTATGTATTGCATTATATTATGAAGTATTAAAGTGTAGTCAAAGTCATCAAAGAGTATGAAAACCGTTCGAAGAAAAATAGGTATTTATAGGCAAAGGAAACCTAAAACAATGCGAAAAAGATAGGAAAAAAGTTGGGCGCTGGACGCAAAGCTCTGCACTAGGCACACAGGCTATACGCTAGGCACACTGACTATGCGTCTTGCGTACTGGCTTCGCATTTTTGGATTTTGTGTATGACATCGACGTTGCGTCAACGCACCAGCGTGCGCTTAACACAAAGCAGATCTGGTGCGGTTTTTTATCGTTTTAGGATTCTTTTTTATGCATTATAAAGTTTTATCTTTAAAAATCTGAAATCAGCTATCTTTAGGAATAAATCTGATTTTCGAAACATCCTTTAAAAGTTAATTATCGAAAATAATTAATATTTAAATATTAAACATAAAATTAATTATAAGGAATAATTAATTGAGCCTTTAAAATTGGGCTTGGATTGTTTTAAATCAATAAATAGACTTATGTTTTCGAAAGGCTTTGAGGCTTAGCTCGTTTGATTACTCTTCCTTTGGACCAGACCAATTAGGACGACGATATATTTCATCATTGGATACTCAACAGGGAGACACAATTTTGTGACTACAGAGCCCCCACTTTCACTGAGGATCATGAAACTGAAAGTTAAAGTAGCTTGTATCGAGACGAAGATCAATTATAAACGGTATATATCGCCAGTTTCCGAAAAACAAATTTAGTATGCAAGACGATAACTACAAGCAATCTGATTAGTTGCAGGAGAATGTGTGTAGCAGATAGGTGCAAAAAACTCAGATAATAATGCACATAATGATGCAATAATGCAAACTTGGACTCACTAAGGATGCATGAAATTCTATGCAAGGATCGGGGTTATGCAAAGCTATGGTATAGATGAAATGCCAGGCAAGGTCAGGGTTATGCAAGGCGAACCTGAACTGGATTAGTAGAGATAGATATAGATAGATTGAACTGGATTACTAATGATAGATATATAGGTTGATTTTCGAAAACTATTTTGGTAATGAATTAGGGTCCGCAAGCGAGCTCCGCAAGTTACAACTATTCGGGAGTTTAATTTGGAGGAATCGCCACATATATAGGAAGCCCCCACTTTGGGTAAGCTTGTCTTAAATTAGGCACTCTGAGCCTAGATTAGAAGACACTTATCTTGAGTTGAGCCTTTGAAGTAGCATTTGAAGTTTCTTCACTAGGGAGTAAATGGAATCATCGGAGAGTCCTTCAGTGATAAGGAGAGTTTGGATTGAAAATAAATATAGATGTAGGTGGGAAAAGGCTTTAACGTAGCTAGGTTCAGACTTGAGTCTATGTGGGGTTCTAGAAAGAATATGCTTTTGAATTCTAGCAAGTCAAATTATGAGACCTTGATTAATTTATCTTATTCAAGTGATAGGACCTCGATCGAGATGAGGATTCCTAAGTATCCTTGCAAAATCAGATCATTTGTAGTTCTTGATCTGATGATATTTTTTGTGCCCTAACTTTCGGTTATGCCGCCCTTTCGGGTTTTCATCCTAGCGGCCCTAGACATACCTTTAAGAAGGAGTTAGGGTTGATGAAAGGTTGAAAGGTTTGAGGTTTTGATGAAGGTTCAATTGGTTGGGCTATGGTAAAGATCATGGATATAGGTTTTTTGGATGGATTGAAGGATTTTGGAATGAGGGTAGAACTTTTGTGCAAGGCCCCCAACTTGACTTTTATTTTTACCTTTGTCTTCTTCTTTTTTGTTTTTGCATTTGCTTTGTGCGTTTTCTTTTTATTTTGCTTTTATTTCGCACTTTGAATTTCTTCTTTCTTTTTATTTTTGCCTGGTATTTGTTCTTTTTTTATGTAGGGAGACTTACAAGGATTTTGGTATGAGAATCTTGGATGCGATGGCTTAAGGGATTTTTTCTCATTCCATGGGGATGATTTATGGATGATGGCTTTTTGGAATAATGGAAGGAAAATGGAAGGAGCTCATAATCCAAAGTATATCCATTTGTTTTTTTGATTTTTTTTATAAATCAAGGTTATTTGATTGATTTAACTTTCATCATTGAATTAGAAACATAGATCAGGGTGAAAAGGCCAATAAAAATAAAAATAAAACTAGAATAAAATGAAAATTGAAAGGCTATCACAACTAAGTCGTAAAGTGACATACACTCAATGGGAAAGGACAAAAGTGGCTTAGGGTAAGGACTCTCAGACTCAACATACAAATCCGGAAATAAATAGCTAAGCCTATTGAATTGTTGATACACTACCCAAGGATTATTGGTGATGTTGATTCTCATTGTAGTAAGTGTTGAAGTTTATTGTCATCGACCATGTTTTACAACGCATTTTTTAGGATACGACACTAGATGTTATATGCGGTAGAAGTTTAGGCTATTGAACCTTTTGGATTTTTTTTCTTAGGTGCAGGGTTCAGAATAGACCCAAGAAAAGTGGTCGTGCCTCTATTATAAAGGTGGTCAAAAGTAATGTCATTACTCAAAGTGAAGTCAAAGTGTTGATAGTTCTTTTGATGAGTCTTAGAGGACCTCTCGACTGGTCTTGGACATAATCGAGTGCGTGGGCCTTACTTGTAAGTGTTTCGAAATGAAATGTGGAAATGAGGTGGATGGAAATGAGAAATGAAAATGGCAAATGATTTTGAGAAATGATTATGAGAAATGAAAATGGAAAATGGAAACAGGAAATGATTTTGAAATGGAGGATTTGAAATGGATATGGTTTTCGGACTAGTATGGGCTTGACCATAATGTAGACATAGGCCTAACTATATGCATATGCAGACATGGACTGGACTGGACTATGCAATCAGACTGGAGTCTACGACTGGGCTTCTATGGTGATAAGGAATATTAGCGTCGCTAGGCTTAAGGAGTTTCCTATATAGACTTAGGGGTGATTGGCTTCGCCAGACTTGAGGATTTAGGTTGTTATGGACTTAGGGTAGACTAACTTCGCTAGACTCAAAGGTTTTGGGCCATTATGGACTTAGGGAGGAGTAGCTTCGCTAAACTCAGTGATTGGGCCAATAAGGACTTGAGGTGGACTAGCTTCGCTAGGGTAGAGGATTTTGGTTATTATCGATTTAAGATAGGAGTAGCTTCGCTAAACTCGGAGGTTGCCGTTATGGTCTTAAGGATGACTACCTTTTGCTATGGTGAAGTTATGTTCTTAAGGGTGAGTAGCTTCACTAAACTCAAATGGTGTCCTTATGGTGTTAAGGATGACTAGTTTCGCTAAGGTGCCATTATGGTCTTAAGCGTGAATAGCTTTGCTAAACAATGAGGTTGTCGTTAGGGTCTTAAGTATGACTAGCATCGCTAAACTCGAGGATTTGGGCTGTTATTGGCTTAGGGAGGACTAGACTTTGAAATAACATTTAGACTAAACAGACTAGACAAAAAAGGGCGAGAGGTTTTAGAGTTTAAACTTCGTCCTACATGGGCTTGGTTTATTTGAACCCGACTAGGGGATTACGTGGAGATCAAACTAGGCACATGGTATGAGTTGGGCTTTTATAGTCCTAAAACTAAAGCTAGGGCTTACATGGAGATGCAAACAAGACCTAAGTGTAACCGCTCTTCCGAGGCTGCTAATGAAACACACTCAACAACTACAAACTAGAATTAACTCTTATTAAATAATATCGCAGCAGAAAAATAACCTTAAATACACCAATAACTTGACTAAATTCCCAAAATGATATACAATGAAAATATTATAAGATCTTTTCCTCACTCAACAATCTAGATACAAACTCAATCCATAATCTACTACAACATCATGATCTCGCTCCATGCTGCCTTCCAAGCTCTTAATACGAAACCTGCAAATTCAGAGAAGAATAGAAACAAACAAATCAGTGGCAAGTCCAGAATTTGGACAAACACCGCCTCCATGGTTCGTTATGGAGCACAACAATTCTACCCCCAAGGTTCATTATGAGGCGTAGCCGACCATATCAGGTGAAAAGAGTAACCATCCCCCACCCATACCTTGCCCACTTTCTATTTTTAGTTCATAAACTAAGCCAGCAAAATAATTGCGTAATCATATTATCCAATAACGTTTCCACAATCAACATATTAATAACTATAGCCATAGTACGAACATAAGTATCAAAAAACAGACCACAAAGATCTACACACGGAAGGGCATATGTAAATCATTTTACTCAACATAAAAGTTACCTCATACGCATAACCATTCTTTAGCTTCGACAGAGTAGAACTTTGAGAACTTCATAACTCTATCAACTCTCTTGAACTCCATAACAATCCTCCATAATAACCTCAATAACAACCATAATGATAATCAATAAACATTCCTAATTATATTCAGATGATGAAATTAACCATTCGTAGAAGAGATGTAACCATCACTAACTTTGTCCATAACAAAACTAACTAATCTATATTCTCAATGTTATCACTCAAACAAGATGGATACCATACTGTTCTAATCAATACATCGAATATATCCTTGAATTAGAAACCAGAAAACACATCATCTTAACTTTCTGATTTATCTCCAAACTAACCCATCTCATAAACTAATAAACTATTAAACAAAATCAACAAGATTAAATCGCAATTCTCAAAATAAACTACTATCTAGAAAATCCATTGATCAAAATAAAGCAACAAGATAAAGCTAGTTTTAGTATACCTCATTAATCCATAAATTGGGGTCTTTGAAACAGTAATAGAAGAAGAAAGAGTTGCAGTCAACACAACAACAACAACAACAACAACAACAATATGCAACAACAATGAACACTACCAGCAGCACCACCTCAATCAGGCGGCGGCACCACTCGCACGGCTGCACCGATGAAGCAGCAACACAGAACGCTAGCAACAGCAGTACAAGGGGGGAAAGGAAACACGAGCAACAACAGCAGCGTCCCAGCAGCTGTGGCACAACCACCACGAATCGAATTAAGGATGGTGCTGCATCACCGCTACAACAACAACAACAACAACAACGGCGACAACAAACAGAGGCAAGAGAGAGAGAACACGAGCACCACACATAGCTCTGATGAGCAAAAAGGCCGCAGCGGCTTCGGATGAGGGGAAGAGATACGCGCGGGAGAGAGGAAAGGGGGTTTGGGTTCTTTGGGTTTGCTCTTCAATTAACCGTTTAAGGGTTTTGTTTCATTGACTGACAAAAAAGGAATGGAGGGGTTTGGTTTTGATATTTTGCAAAAATAAGTAACAAAGGGATTGGGTTTTGGAGTTTCTCCTTTGTGGAAATACTACTCAACTAATTACATTTAGAATGCAAAATATATAATAATATTAATAATAACTTCATAAAATTAAATAAATAAACATATTACAAACACGATACTAAAATTCATACTCGAACTCAAATAAAATAAGAAAATCCAATCTATAATAACTTAATAAATATAATTAGCATTTAATAAACGCTTTTAAAAATAGTGCTATTACATACTACCACCCTTATCAAAAGTTTTGTCCTCAAAACTTGTAAACAATTATTTAAAGAAAAACCAACATTGCAAGCTCATAAAATACTAGGCATCCAACCTCAATTCTACCATCATCTTTGGAATCTCAAATTCCACTCGATATTAGAATCGAGGAGCAAAGAAAACAAAAGGATCAAAATTTTTGGCATAGGATTCCAGTCATCTCATTCGCAGAGATCTCGTTTGAAATTCATTTACTTAAGCAAATCATACAATTTTCTCAACATACACAACATGATAGACAATACAAGACATTACACCTTCACATAAATGGATTCATATTGCACACGTAAAAGCGCAAATTCTCATGTACTCTATCTTCAAATCCTAATTTCCGATCATCAATTCTTAACCACTAAAAACCCAAATCAATTTCAAACTATCCCAATAATCTTTACCCTCGCTAGGTAGCCATTGATCAAAATAAAAAATAAGATAAAGCTAGAAAATCCATTGATCAAAATTAAAAATTAGATAAAGCTAGTTTTAGTATACCTCATTAACCCATAAATTGCGGTCTTTGAAATAGTAATAGAAGAAGAAAGAGTTGCAATCAACACAACAACAACAACAATGAACACCACCAGCAGCACCACCTCAATAAGGCGGTGGCACCAGTCGCACGGCTGCACCGATGAAGTAGCAACAAAGAACACTAGCAGCAGCAGTACAAGCGGGAAAGGAAACACGAGCAACAATAGCAGCGTCCCAGCAGCGGTGGCACAACCACCACGAACCGAATTGAGGATGGTGCTGCATTACCGCTATAACAACAACAACAACAGCGGCGACATCAAACAAAGGCAAGAGAGAGAGAGAGAATACGAGCACCACTCACAGATTCGACAAGTTGAAAACGGCCGAATAGCGGCGCACAGGGGAGGAGATCCGGCGAGCAGAAAGAATGTAGCGGCTTCGGAGGAGGAGAAGAGATACACGCGAGAGATAGGAACGGGGGTTTGGGGTTTTTTGGGTTTGCGTTTCAATTAACCGTTTCGGGGTTTTGTTTCATTGACTGACAAAAAAGGAAAGGAGGGATTTGGTTTTGATATTTTGCAAAAATAAGCGACAAAGGGTTTGGGTTTTGGGGTTTCTCCTTTGATGAAATACTACTCAACTAATTACACTTAGAACGCAAGATATATAATAATAATAATAATAATAATAATAATAATAATAATTACATCATAAATTTAAATAGATAAACACATTACAAACACGACAGTAAAATTCATACTCGAATTCAAATAAAATAAGAAAATCCAACATATAATTAACTTAATAAATATAATTAGCATTTAATTAACGCTTTTAAAAATAGGGCTATTACATAATATCACCCTTCTCAAAAGTTTTGTCCGCAAAACTTGTAAACAATTATTAAAAGAAAAACCAACATCTCAAGCTCATAATTAGGCATCCAACCTCAATTCTACCATCATTTTTTGAATCTCATCTTCCACTCGATATTAGAATCGAGGAGCAAAGAAAACAAAAGGATCAAAATTTTTGGCATAGGATTCCAGTCATCTCATTCGCAGAGATCTTGTTTGAAATTCATTTACTTAAGCAAATCATACAATTTTCTCAACATACACAACATCATATACAGTACAAGGCATTGCACCTTCACATAAACGGATTCATATAGCACACGCAAAAGCGCAAACTCTTATATACTCAATCTTCAAATCCTAATTTCCGATCATCGATTCTTAACCACTAACAACCCAAATCAATTTCAAACTATCCCAATAATCTTTTACCCTCGCTAGGTAGCCAACTAGGCATACGGTCGCAAGGTTGCTCTGATTCCATCTTATAACAGCCCGCTCGTCCGAGCTCTTAATGAAACATACTCAACAACTACAAACTAGAATTAACACTTAAATAAATAATATCGCAGTGGAAAGATATCCTTAAATACACCAATAAGATCTTTTCCTCAATCAACAATCTAGATACAAACTCAATCCATAATCTAGTACAACATCATGATCTCGCTCCATGCTGCCTCCCAAGCTCTTAATACCAAACCTGCAAATTCAAGGAATAATACAAACAAACAAAATTCCAAAATGAGTGGAAAACTCGCAACCTTTACTTCAACCCGTTAAAATAACTTTAATTCAAATCATTTCTTTACGTTATGACGATGGCATAGCTCATTCTCTTGAACAAATCAGTGGCAAGTACAAGATTTGGAAAAACGCCGCCTCCATGGTTCGTTATGGAGCACAACAATTCTACCCCCAAGGTTCGTTATGAGGCGTAGCCGGCCATATCAGGTCAAAAGAGTAACCATCCTCAACCCATACCTTGCCCACTTTCTATTTTCAGTTCATAAACTAAGCCAGTAAAACAATTGCGTAATCATATTATCCAATAACGTTTCCACAATCAACACATTAATAACTTTGGCCATAGTACGAACATAAGTATCAAAAAAGAAACCACAAATATCTACACACGGAAGGGCATATGTAAATCATTTTACTCAACATAAAAGTTACCTCATACGCATAACCATTCTTTAGCTCCAATAGAGTAGAACTTTGAGAACTTCATAACTCTATCAACTCTCTTGAACTCCACAATAATCCTCCTTAATAACCTCAATAACAACCATAATAATAATCAATAACCATTCCTAATAATATTTGGATGATGAAATTAACCATTCGTAGAAGAGATGTAACCATCACTAACTATGTCCATAACAAAACTAACTAATCTATATTCTCAACGTTATCACTCAAGTCCTTGAATTAGAAACCAGAAAACACATCATCTTAACTTTCTGATTTATCTCCAAACTAACCCATCTCATAAACTAATTACACTTAGAACGCAAAATAAATAATAATAATAATAACTTCATAAAATTAAATACATTAACACATTACAAACACGACAATAAAATTCATACTCAAACTCAAATAAAATAAGAAAATCCAACATATAATTAACTTATTAAATATAATTAGCATTTAATAAACGCTTTTAAAAATAGAGCTATTACATACTACCACGCTTATCAAAAGTTTTGTCCTCGAAACTTGTAAACAATTATTTAAAGAAAAACCAACATCTCAAGCTCATAAGATATTAGGCATCCAACCTCAATTCTACCATCATCTTTTGAATCTCAACTTCCACTCGATATTAGAATCGAGGAGCAAAGAAAACAAAACGATCAATTTTTTTGGCATAGGATTCCAATCATCTCATTCGCAGAGATCTCGCTTGAAATTCATTTACTTATGCAAATCATACAAGTTTCTCAACATACACAACATCATAGAGAATACAAGGCATTACAGCTTTACATAAATGGATTCATATAGCACCGCAAAAGCGCAATCTCTCATATACTCAATCTTCAAATCCTAATTTCCGATCATCGATTCTTAACCACTAACAAGCCAAATCAATTTCAAACTATCCCAATAATCTTTTACCCTCGCTAGGTAGCCAACTAGGCATACGATCGCAAGGTTGCTCTGATACCATCTTGTAACAGCCCGCTCTTCCGAGCTCTTAATGAAACACACTCAACAACTACAAACTAGAATTAACTCTTAAATAAATAATATCGCAGCGAAAAAATATCCTTAAATACACCAATCACTTGACTAAACTCCCAAAATGATATGCAATGAAAATATCATAAGATCTTTTCCTCAATCAACAATCTAGATACAAACTCAATCCATAATCTACTACAACATCTTGATCTCGCTCCATTCTGGCTCCCAAACTCTTAATACCAAACCTGCAAATTCAGGATATAATACAAACAAACAAAATTCCAAAATGAGTGGAAAACTTGCAACCTTTACTTCAACCCATTCAAATAACTTTATTTCAAATTATTTCTTTACGTTATGACGCTGGCATAGCTCATTCTCTTAAACAAATCAGTGGCAAGTACAGGATTTGGACAAACACCGCCTCCATGGTTCGTTATGGAGCACAACAATTCTACCCCCAAGGTTCGTTATGAGGCGTAGCTGGCCATATCAGGTCAAAAGAGTAACCATCCTCAACCCATACCTTGCCCACTTTCTATTTTCAGTTCATAACTAAGCCAGCAAAACAATTGCGTAATCATATTATCCAATAACGTTTCCACAATCAACACATTAATAACTTTGGCCATAGTACGAACATAAGTATCAAAAAAGAAACCACAAAGATCTACACACGGAAAGGCATATGTAAATCATTTTACTCAACATAAAAGTTACCTCATACGCATAACCATTCTTTAGCTCCAATAGAGTAGAACTTTGAAAACTTCATAACTCTATCAACTCTCTTGAACTCCACAATACTCCTCAGTAATAACCTCAATAACAACCATAATAATAATCAATAACCATTCCTAATAATATTTGGATGATGAAATTAACCATTCGTAGAAGAGATGTAACCATCACTAACTATGTCCATAACAAAACTAACTAATCTATATTCTCAACGTTATCACTCAAATCCTTGAATTAGAAACCAGAAAACACATCATCTTAACTTTCTGATTTATCTCCAAACTAACCCATCTCATAAACTAATTACACTTAGAACACAAAATATATAATAATAATAATAACGATTTTTTCACCAAATGCCCCCGAGTTTTCGGTTTATTCACGAGGTACCCTCACACTTTTGAAAATACACGGGGTACCCCTCAGTTTCAACATAATACACCCAAATGCCCCTAGTGACTAACGGTGTTAACCGTCGTTAGTCATTAACCTTAATTTTTTGTTTTAAACCCTAATTAACCCTAACCCTAACCCTAAACACTAACCCTAACCCCTAAATCTAAACCCTAACCCTAACCCCTAAACCTAAAACCTAACCCTCCCCCACCCTCCCACCACCCCCTCCCCCCACCCTCCTACCACCCCCACCCCCAGCCTGCCTCCCCCCCCCCCCCGCCCCCCACCCCCGCCCGACGCCCGCCCCAGCCCCCTCCCCAACACCCCCTTCCCCCTGTTGTCCCAAGCCCCCCACCCACCACGCCCGCCCAGAACCCCCTTCCCAAACCCCGCGCATCCCTGCCCCTCCCCCCACCCTGGTACCCCCTCGCCGCCTTCCCCCCCACCCCATCGCGCCCCAACTCGATTTCCCCCCACCCCCGTCGAATTTTCGCACCCTCGACCCCCTTTTCGCTCCCCACCCCCCGGCTTTGCTTTCTTCTCTCCCTCCTCTACTCACGCCGTGGGCCGCGAAAATTGGCGGGGTGGAGGGGTTTACCTGCGAAAAATTCGACGGGGGTGGGGGGAAATCGAGTTGCCGCGGGGTGGGGGGAAGGGGCGAGGGGGCACTGGGTGGGGGAAGGGCAGCGAGGGGGTACTGGGGGTGGGGGAGGGCAGGGGATGCGCGAGGTTTGGGAAGGGGGGTTGCTCGGGCGGTGGTGGGTGGGGGCCGCTGGGACAGTGGGGGAAGGGGTGTTGGGAGTGGGCTGGGAGGGTCGACGGGGGTGGGGGGCTGGGAGGGTGGGGGAGGGGGGATGGCTGGGGTGGGGGTGGTAGGAGGGTGGGGGAGGGGGTGGTGGGAGGGTGGGGGAGGGTTAGGGTTTAGGTTTAGAGGTTAGGGTTAGGGTTTAGGTTTAGGGTTAGGGTTAGTGTTTAGGGTTAGGGTCGGGGTTAGGGTTAATTAGGGTTTAAAATAGAAAATTAAGGTTAATGACTAACGGCGGTTAACACCGTTAGTCATTAGGGGCATTTGGGTGTATTATGTTGAAACTGAGGGGTACCCCGTGTATTTTCAAAAGTGCGAGGGTACCTCGTGAATAAACCGAAAACTCGGGGGCATATTAATAATAACTTCATAAAATTAAATAAATTAACACATTACAAACACGACAATAAAATTCATACTCGAACTCAAATAAAATAAGAAAATCCAACATATAATTAACGGTTTTTTCACCATATACCCTGACAATTTTTTTTTTTTTGCACCATATACCCTTTCAACTTTCCAAATTCACCATATACCCTCCAAGTTTCAAAAAATACATACACTTACCCTTTTGACTAACGGTGTTAGACTTCCGTTAGTCATTAGGTCCTAATCCTCCCCTAATCGGCTAACCCTAATTAACTAACTTAAATCAAACCCTAATCCTAACTCTAACCCAATTCACTAACTTGGGCCCTAACTACTAACTTGGGCCCTAACCACTAACTTGGGCCCTAACCCTAACCACCCCTTACCCCCACTGCACCACCACCCCGTCATCACCACCACCCCCTCCCCTCCCCTTCCCCGTCACCACCACCATCCCCTCCCCTCCCCCCCTCCCTCCCCTTCCCCCTGCCCCTCCCTCTCCCCTTCCCCCACCGACCCCCTCCTCGCCGCCCCTTCCTCGTCACCACCACCATCCCTCCCCCTTCCCCCCCCCCCGCGGCCCCCTCCCATGCAGCCCCACTCCCCTTCCCCCGTCGTCGCGCAGCCCCCTCCCCCTTCCCCCTTCGCCGTGCGCCCGCCCTCCCTTCCCCCTCGTCGCGCAGCCCCCCATTTCCCCGTCGTCGCGCAACCCCCTCCCATCCCTTTCCTCGCAAGACCCCTCCCCCTCCTTTCCCAACCGCCGAACCCCTCCCCTCCCCCGAAATGAAAAAAAAGCGAAACGCCAAATACGTAACGCCCGTAACCAAGCGACGACGGGGAAGGGGAGGTAGGGGCGCGCGACGACGGGGAAGGGGAGGAGGGCCGCGCGGCGACGGGGAAGGGGGGCTGCGCGACGATGGGGGAAGGGGAGGGTGGGTTGCGCGACGAAGGGGGAAGGGGAGAGGGGGAAGCGACGACGGGGAAGGGGAGGGGGGCGTGCGGCACGACGGGGAAAGGGAGGGGGGGCCGTGCGACGATGGGGAAGGGGAGGCTGCGTGTGGTTGTGAGTGGGCTGGTGGGGCTGCGGTGGTTGTTGGGGGGGACCGGTGGGCCGGGTTGGGTTGGGGGGCGGTGGGTGGGTTAGAGAGAGAGTTAGGGTTTAATTAGGGTTAGGGTGGGGGAGGGCTGTTTAGGGTTAAGGTTAGCATTAGGGTATTAGATTAGGGTTAGATTAAGGTTAGTTAATTAGGGTTAGAGGGGGGTTTAGGGCTTAATGACTAACGGAGTTTAACGCCGTTAGTCATTAAGGGTAAGTCAGTGTATTTTTTGAAACGTGGGGGGTATATGGTGAATTTGGAAAGTTGCAAGGGTATACGGTGCAAAAAAAAATTAGTCAGGGGTATATGGTGAAAAAACCGTATAATTAACTTATTAAATCTAATTAGCATTTAATAAACGCTTTTAAAAATAGGGCTATTACATACTACCACGCTTATCAAAAGTTTTGTCCTCAAAACTTGTAAACAATTATTTAAAGAAAAACCAAGATCTCAAGCTCATAAGAAATTCGGCATCCAACCTCAATTCTACCATCATCTTTTGAATCTCAACTTCCACTCGATATTAGAATCGAGGAGCAAAGAAAACAAAAGGATCAAATTTTTTGGCATAGGATTCCAATCATCTCATACGCAGAGATCTCACTTGAAATTCATTTACTTAAGCAAATCATACAATTTTCTCAACATACACAACATCATAGAGAATACAAGGCATTACAACTTTACATAAATGGATTCATATAGCACACGCAAAAGCGCAAACTCTCATATACTCAATCTTCAAATCCTAATTTCCGATCATCGATTCTTAACCACTAACAACCCAAATCAATTTCAAACTATCCCAATAATCTTTTACCCTCGCTAGGTAGCCAACTAGGCATACGGTCACAAGGTTGCTCTGATACCATCTTGTAACAGCCCGCTCTTTCGAGATCTTAATGAAATATACTCAACAACTACAAACTAGAATTAACTCTTAAATAAATAATATCGCAGTGGAAAAATATCCTTAAATACACCAATCACTTGACTAAACTCCCAAAATGATATGCAATGAAAATATCATAAGATCTTTTCCTCAATCAACAATCTAGATACAAACTCAATCCATAATCTACTACAACATCTTGATCTCGCTCCATGCTGGCTCCCAAACTCTTAATACAAACCTGCAAATTCAGAGAATAATACAAACAAATAAAATTCCAAAATGAGTGGAAAACTCGCAACCTTTACTTCAACCCGTTCAAATAACTTTATTTCAAATCATTTCTTTACGTTATGACGCTGGCATAGCTCATTCTCTTAAGCAAATCAGTGGCAAGTATAGGATTTGGACAAACACCGCCTCCATGGTTCGTTATGGAGTACATCAATTTTACCCCCAAGGTTCGTTATGAGGTGTAGCAGACCATATCAAGTCAAAAGAGTAACCACCCTCAACCCATATCTTGCCCACTTTCTATTTTCAGTTCATAAACTAAGCCAGCAAAACAATTGCGTAATCATATTATCCAATAACGTTTCCACAATCAACACATTAATAACTTTGGCCATAGTACGAACATAAGTATCAAAAAAGAAACCACAAAGATCTACACACGGAAGGGCATATGTAAATCATTTTACTCAACATAAAAGTTACCTCATACGCATAACCATTCTTTAGCTCCGATAGAGTAGAACTTTGAGAACTTCATAACTCTATCAACTCTCTTGAACTCCACAATAATCCTCCGTACTAACCTCAATAACAACCATAATAATAATAAATAATCATTCCAAATAATATTGGGATGATGAAATTAACCATTCGTAGAAGAGATGTAACCATCACTAACTATGTCCATAACAAAACTAACTAATCTATATTCTCAACGTTATCACTCAAACAAGATGAATACCATTGTAACAGCCCGCGCTTCCGAGCTGCTAGCTAATCACACTTAACATTCACAAATCTCAATTAACACTTAATAAACCTGGATTTTACACTTTTAGGTATTCGACAAATCTTTTGTATACGCAATTCCCACTTTTAAACAATCCAATAGTTAAAACATGTAAAAGTGTTTCGAGTTCAATTCATGAAATACATATAATCATATAAAATATCTAATTTATAGTACAAAGGTGGATGGACATGTGTGTACCTCTTTCTATTCTCCAGTAACGCTTGATTCGATAATAATCTTCAAGAGTCCAATGTCCTCCTTAACCAAATTATACTCGAATTCCTCAATCATTCACCTCATAAGAATAATGGCAATTAGCATCCATCCTCACAACAATTCAGACAAACAAATTTAACTTGCTTATATTTTTCTAAGCTCTTCCATGAACTAACCACAACCCTTGTATATAACCATTTCACTAATCTAACTCACATTATATTAATCTCACAAGCTCATTCTAATTAAATCCCAAGTTTGAACTCAGAGAACTTTAGCAAACAACAAAAATGAATAAAAAATCAGAATTTATAAACTGACTTAAGAACCATGTATACTTATTCTAAGCTTCAAACCATTAAATAAAGAGTAAAGATTTAATCTTTAAGTTTACCAAAAACTGATTTGAGAAATTTAACACGAGTATAATACACGTTTGAATTCATAAACTAATTGATTATACAATCTCAAAACCATAAACAAGAAAATCAATCATAATACCTGATTCAGGAATTCCTAATCAACAGGACACATAAGAGGGAACAAATGGGCAGCAGCTATGCAGAGCAACAACAACGTAGCAGCTCGCTGAACAGCAACAGCATATGACAGGAACTTGCAAGAGGCATAACTTATAGTACACAAGTCGGAATTGAGTGATTTTTGAGCCTAAATTGAGTATCTCGAAGAGATCTACGACTTTCATGCAACATATATTCCCAAAAACCAACTGCATGCTGAAGATTTTGAGCAAATAATTCGGCAGCAGCTTTAGGACCAAGAAAATCAGAGGAGAGAGAAAATGAAACTTAAAGAACCACCAGCCACCACGAGGAGGACAGAGGAAAGAACATGAATGAGGCGGCAGCAGCGGTAGCGCGCATCCGAAGTAATCACAGCACAGATCAAGGATCAATAACAAAGAGTATGGAAATTCGCAAGAGAGAGAAAAGAGTTTTGTTGGTCAAATGATCAACCTCGATTATTTTTCTTAACTTCAAATTTATGGCCTTGCTAATTGAAAAGAGAATTAGACAACTCAAATTTTTGGGTTATCTTGCTTTGACACTTAGATGATATTGTGGCTTATGGAACTAAAGACACGGGGAACAATGAGAAAGAGAAGAATGAGGGGCTTTTTTTTTTTTCCTTTTAAATACAAGTACCCTTATTTCAATAGTTACAAAGTGATTATATAATTATACTTGGGAAAACGATTTTAAAATCAAATCGTAATTCTCAAAATAATATTATGTGAACATTATCACGTAATCAAGATTGATAAAATATAATTAAAGTTGCTTAAAATATGGGCTATTACAATCTACCACCCTTAGAAGAAGTGTCGTCCTCGAAACTTGAAAACACAATACTTTTGAACATCTGAAAACAAACAAGATCACATAAAATATTACAATCAAAGAGCTTCTTAACTTAACTCCAATACCTTGAAAGATTTGCTTCCCAAATAATCACTTCTCGAATCTAGATTTTCCAAAATCCCTCATCAATAATTTCAGATTTCCTCAAATCATCACACACTACAATCACTACAACAAAACGCTCGTATAGCGACGGAGTTTTAGAAACGGATTTGTATCCGTTTCTAATTTAGAGACGGAAAATTAATAATCCGTTTCTAAAAAAATATAGCGACGGATTTTAAAATCCGTCTCTAAATTAGAGACGGATTTTAAAATCCGTCCCTAAGTTAGAGACGGAATTATAAAATCCGTTTCTGGTGTGTTTTACCAATTTTTCCAGACTTTGTCAAAAATTTAGATCTAATTTAGAGACGGATTTTGAAATTCTGTCTCTAAATTAGAGACGGATTTTTGAATTCCGTCTCTAAATTAGAGACGGATTTTTGAATTCCGTCTCTAATTTAGAGACGGATCTTTAAAATTCCGTCTCTAAATTAGAGTCGGATTTTCAAATTCCGTCTCTAATTTAGGGACGGATTTACAAAATCCGTCTCTAATTTAGGGACGGATTTTCAAATTCCGTTCCTAATTTAGGGACGGATTTTCAAATTCCGTCCCTAAGTTAGTCAAGTAGATATGTTTTAAAATGCACTTTCAAATCCGTCTCTAAATTAGAGACGAAAATTCAAATTCGTCTCTAAATTAGAGACGGAAATTCAAATCTGTCTCTAAATTAGAGATGGATTTTCATTTCCGTCTCTAAATTAGAGACGGATTTGAAAATCCGTCTCTAATTTAGACAAGTAGATATTTTTTATAATGCACTTTAGAGACGGAAATTCAAATCCGTCTCTAATTTAGAGACGGAAATTCAAATTTGTCTCTAAATTAGAGACGGATTTTTAAGATTTGTTTCTAATATTTCTTTCAATTATTATCAATTCCACACGTAAAAGTAAACAAGTAGTACTTGGTGTAGTTGGTATGAGTTTCTCCTTGTGACTTAGAGGTTACAGGTTCGATTCCTACCAACTGCGGTTCTTGAGAATGGGGATTCCCCTTACCCATTTCCACTATTTCCAAGAGCCTTGCCTACAAAGCCAGACCGGGTTGACCAGAGCGAGGTTCCGAACCGAGTGAGATTGTAAACCGGTAATGGGATCGGGTTGAACCGAACAACTAACAATAGGTGATTTTAAAAAACCATTCCTAAAATTAGAGACGGATTTTTGAAATCCGTCCCTAAACTTAGAGACAGATTTTGAAATCCGTCCCTAAACTCAGAGACGGAATTAGAAACGGATATTATTCCGTCGCTAAATTAGAGACGGATATTTGGGATTCCGTCTCTAAGTTCGTTTAGCGACGAGGACTTTAGTAACGGACATAATCCGTCTCTAAATTCGTCTCTAAGTACATATAGCGACGGATTTTGACGATTTAGAGACGGATTATGTCCGTCGCTATAGAGTGATTTTTTTGTAGTGA
Organism: Beta corolliflora; assembly: GCA_947648045.1. Taxonomy (NCBI): domain Eukaryota; kingdom Viridiplantae; phylum Streptophyta; class Magnoliopsida; order Caryophyllales; family Amaranthaceae; genus Beta; species Beta corolliflora. The sequence continues at coordinate 70,192 of CANSZD010001437.1, forward strand.
ATCCAAAACCTCAATAACACTTTTCACTTTTCCACATTTCTCTACTAAAACTCAACTTTCAATTTTCTTAATTTCTACTCCCCGATTCTTGACTACTCATAACCCAAATCGATTTCAGGCAATCCCAAATATCTTTCTTAAACTCATATGCCATGATATGAAGATCACAACAACTCTAAAACAACCATGCTCTAATACCACCTGTAACAGCCTTCCGAGCTACTAGCTAATCACACTTAACATTCACAAATCTCAATTAACACTTAATAAACCTGGATTTTACATATACTCGCAGCGGAAACATAACTATAAACGATCCTGGACTTGTGGGTTATGGCCCATCAATATGACATTCTTTAGAATAAATCCTTCATACATAGCTATCTGACTCGAAACCCCAAAATATAATACAATCAAATACCACAAAGAAGATATTCTCAATAAAACATCTAACTATAACTTTAGTCTACAATTTACAACGCAAGCATCTTCTCGCTCATTTAACATATTCCAAGTCCTCGATACTACACCTGCAAAATATCTACAATGAACTCTGCCCGCACCAGGACAGGTTCCAAGATTAAAATCATAAAAATTGAGTACACACTGTCCAACCAGAAATCCATTTTAGTGGCTTAAAATATGATCGCATAAGTTACTAGTTCTCATTTAAATACGTAAACTCCCACTATACAAGTAACAAATATGAAGGTAACAAAATATACTTCTTAGTATATAATATAGCATGTTTAGAACGATCTTTACAACACTTCAGGTCATACTGAACCATAGGATAACTCATAAATCTTTTGAAAACAAAATATAAACGTTACTGTATCTTAAATATAATTCTAGTTCCACTAGTGGAAAAAAGCCTAAGGGCTGCGGTCAAAAGTGGCCTAAGGGCTGCGTTTTTTGACCGCAGCAATTAGAGTAGCAGCCCTTAATATATATGAAGGGCTGCGGTTACTAACCGCACCTCTTCCATATTTAAGGGGGCATGCCGTAAGAAAACCGCGACCCTTGGCCACATAAGGGCCGCGGTTAAGGGCCAAAACCGGCCCTTGGTGAGTTAAGGGCTGCGGTTTTAGCCCTTAACCGCAACCCTCTTAACCCACTAAGGGCCGCGGTTTTTCCAAAAACCGCAGCTTGACCTTGTGACAAAAAAAATAAAAAAAAATTTTTTTTTTTTTGATTTTTTTTGTCCTAAATGTTCCCAAACAGCTTTTATATATATATATAAGTATCATTTTTTCATTACAAATTATGTTGTTTACACGAATATAGAGAAAATAATAACTAAATTACATTAGTTCGAGGTCGCCCTCGAATGTTCGAATTGCAATATATGAGCGGGATCACAACCATAAAAAAATAACCAACCAAAGAACTGACCATGAAGACATTACAACAACTCCACCAAGATCGGCATCCGAATCCCTCAAAAGCAACTTTTCTAGAGATGATAGAACCCGGCAAATAAAACCAAAACCGCTATAATTTGGAGTTGAAACTATATCTATGCAAGTACTACAAAGCGAAGGCGGACGAGACCCACTCCACAAGAACAACTTTCAATTTGTTGATGTTGTAAGTACATGGCAACTTACAATACAACAACAAATGGCTAAACAAATGGCTAGCGGGGGGTCATAGGGGCGCGGGGGGCGCGAAGTGGGGGGGGGGGGGGGGGAAGCGAGGGGGGTCTTTGGCCGTGCTAGGGGTGTAGCAGGGGGGCGCAGCAGGGGGTAGCAGGGGGCGCAGGGGGTGGGGTGGGGGGCTAGCGGGGGGCTGGGGTTGCGGGGGGGCGCCGGGCGGGAGTCGTGCGGTGGGGGGGGGGGGCAAGGGGAGTGCTGGGGTGTGGGCTAGGAGTGTAGCAGGGCGGGCAGCGGGGGGGTAGCAGGGGGCGGGGTGGGGTGGGGTTCTAGCAGGGGGCTAGCGGGGGGTTGCAGGGGCTGGGGCGGGGGCTGAGGGGAGTTCGCGAGGGGGGGGGGCGGGGAGGGAAGCGGGGGGGGCTGTGCTAGGGGTGTAGCGGGGCGGCATGGGGGTAGCAGGGGGCCGGGGTGGGGTGGGGTGGGGTTCTAGCGGGGGGCTAGCGGGGGTTGCGGGTGGGGCGGCGGAGGTCTGGCGGGGAGTGGTCGGCGGGGTGGGGCGGGGAGGGGAGGCGGGGTGTTGGGCTGTGCTAGGGGGTGTAGCGGGGGGCCATGTACCTATTAGGACTATATATGACCTAACACGCGGCTAAATGCAAAAAACTAAGTGAATTGGAGTGTAAAGGCCAAAATCGGCTCGAAATGGCCTTCATTTACCCAAAATGTGTTTCAAAGCATATAAGTGGAGTTTAATTGACTCTTATAGTTATATATGTACCTATTGGGACTATATATGATCTAACATGCGGCTAAATGCAAAAAACTAAGTCAATTGGAGTGTAAAGGCCAAAATCGCCCGAAATGACCTTCATTTACCCTAAAAGTTGTTTCAAAGCATATAAGTGGAGTTTAATTGACTCTTATAGTTATATATGTACCTATTGGGACTATATATGATCTAACATGCGGCTAAATGCAAAAAACTAAGTCAATTGGAGTGTAAAGGCCAAAATCGGCCCGAAATGGCCTTCATTTACCCTAAAAGTTGTTTCAAAGCATATAAGTGGAGTTTAATTGACTCTTATAGTTATATATGTACCTATTGGGACTATATATGACCTAACATGCAGCTAAATGCAAAAAACTAAGTGAATTGGAGTGTAAAGGCTAAAATCGACCCGAAATGGGCTTCATTTACCCAAAGGGTGTTTCAAAGCATATAAGTGGAGTTTAATTGACTCTTATTGTTATATATGTACCTATTAGGACTACATATGACCTAACATGCGGCTAAATGCAAAAAACTAAGTGAATTGGAGTGTAAAGGCCAAAATCGGCCCGAAATGGCCTTCATTTACCCAAAATGTGTTTCAAAGCATATAAGTGGAGTTTAATTGACTCTTATAGTTATATATGTACCTATTGGGACTATATATGACCTAACATGCGGCTAAATGCAAAAAACTAAGTGAATTGGAGTGTAAAGTCCAAAATCGGCCCGAAATGGGCTTCATTTACCCAAAATGTGTTTCAAAGCATATAAGTGGAGTTTAATTGACTCTTATAGTTATATATGTACCTATTAGGACTATATATGACCTAACACGCGGCTAAATGCAAAAAACTAAGTGAATTGGAGTGTAAAGGCCAAAATCGGCCCGAAATGGGCTTCATTTACCCAAAATGTGTTTCAAAGCATATAAGTGGAGTTTAATTGACTCTTATAGTTATATATGTACCTATTAGGACTATATATGACCTAACACGCGGCTAAATGCAAAAACTAAGTGAATTGGAGTGTAAAGGCCAAAATCGGCCCGAAATGGACTTCATTTACCCAAAATGTGTTTCAAAGCATATAAGTGGAGTTTAATTGACTCTTATAGTTATATATGTACCTATTAGGACTATATATGACCTAACACGCGGCTAAATGCAAAAAACTAAGTGAATTGGAGTGTAAAGGCCAAAATCGGCCCGAAATGGACTTCATTTACCCAAAATGTGTTTCAAAGCATATAAGTGGAGTTTAATTGACTCTTATAGTTATATATGTACCTATTAGGACTATATATGACCTAACACGCGGCTAAATGCAAAAAACTAAGTGAATTGGAGTGTAAAGGCCAAAATCGGCCCGAAATGGGCTTCATTTACCCAAAATGTGTTTCAAAGCATATAAGTGGAGTTTAATTGACTCTTATAGTTATATATGTACCTATTAGGACTATATATGACCTAACACGCGGCTAAATGCAAAAAACTAAGTGAATTGGAGTGTAAAGGCCAAAATCGGCTCGAAATGGCCTTCATTTACCCAAAATGTGTTTCAAAGCATATAAGTGGAGTTTAATTGACTCTTATAGTTATATATGTACCTATTGGGACTATATATGATCTAACATGCGGCTAAATGCAAAAAACTAAGTCAATTGGAGTGTAAAGGCCAAAATCGGCCCGAAATGGCCTTCATTTACCCTAAAAGTTGTTTCAAAGCATATAAGTGGAGTTTAATTGACTCTTATAGTTATATATGTACCTATTGGGACTATATATGATCTAACATGCGGCTAAATGCAAAAAACTAAGTCAATTGGAGTGTAAAGGCCAAAATCGGCCCGAAATGGCCTTCATTTACCCTAAAAGTTGTTTCAAAGCATATAAGTGGAGTTTAATTGACTCTTATAGTTATATATGTACCTATTGGGACTATATATGACCTAACATGCAGCTAAATGCAAAAAACTAAGTGAATTGGAGTGTAAAGGCTAAAATCGACCCGAAATGGACTTCATTTACCCAAAGGGTGTTTCAAAGCATATAAGTGGAGTTTAATTGACTCTTATAGTTATATATGTACCTATTAGGACTACATATGACCTAACATGCGGCTAAATGCAAAAAACTAAGTGAATTGGAGTGTAAAGGCCAAAATCGGCCCGAAATGGCCTTCATTTACCCAAAATGTGTTTCAAAGCATATAAGTGGAGTTTAATTGACTCTTATAGTTATATATGTACCTATTGGGACTATATATGACCTAACATGCGGCTAAATGCAAAAAACTAAGTGAATTGGAGTGTAAAGTCCAAAATCGGCCCGAAATGGGCTTCATTTACCCAAAATGTGTTTCAAAGCATATAAGTGGAGTTTAATTGACTCTTATAGTTATATATGTACCTATTAGGACTATATATGACCTAACACGCGGCTAAATGCAAAAAACTAAGTGAATTGGAGTGTAAAGGCCAAAATCGGCCCGAAATGACCTTCATTTACCCAAAATGTGTTTCAAAGCATATAAGTGGAGTTTAATTGACTCTTATAGTTATATATGTACCTATTAGGACTATATATGACCTAACATGCGGCTAAATGCAAAAAACAAAGTGAATTGGAGTGTAAAGGCCAAAATCGGCCCGAAATGTCCTTCATTTACCGAAAATGTGTTTCAAAGCATATAAGTGGAGTTTAATTGACTCTTATAGTTATATATGTACCTATTGGGACTATATATGACCTAACATGCGGCTAAATGCAAAAAACTAAGTCAATTGGACTATATATGACCTAACATGCGGCTAAATATATTTACGTCTTGTTTTTCGTTCTCTCGCATAATTTTCATAATTCATCTTGATTTGGGGGAAGGGGGAGTGTAGCGGGGGCAAAGCAGTGGGGGGGGGAGTGCAACGGGGGGGAGGGCTGCAGGGGCTGGTCGGGGGGAGTGCAGCAGGGGGGCAGCGAGTGAGGGGGTACGGCGGGAGAGGGAGTGCGGGGGGGAGTGCAGCAGGGGGGAGGGATGCGGGGGCAGGTCGTGGGGAGTGCGGGGGGGGGAAGCGGTGAGGGGGGAGTGCAGCGGGGGGGTGCGTGGGGAGTGCAAAGCAGGGGAGGGCTGCAGGGGCTAGTCGTGGGGGAGTGCGGCGGTGGGGGAGTACGGTAGGAGGGGGAGTGCAGGGGGGGAGGGCTGCAGGGGCCGGTCGTGGGGAGTGCGAGCGGGGAGGGGGCGGGCAGGGGGGGGAGTGCGGGGGGGAGGGCCGGGTGGGTCGGTCGGGGGAGTGCAAGCGGGGAGGGGGGGCGGGGCGGGGGACGGGGGAGGAGATAGTTCAAGTCACCATTGCCAAAGGAGTTAGTTTTATTGGCTTTTTTCTTTTTTGGTTTTTTAGTTTTATTTTGTTAATTTTTGTTGTGATTAATTATCAATTGCTAGAAAAAGTGAACATAATATTATTATTAACTTGTTAGTGTTGGTTCAAAACTCTTTTACCAACGGTATCTTATAATCCTAGTTTAATTATAACAATTAAAATCGCAATTCAAAACTCCTTGTGTTTTTTTCCACTAGTGAAAATGCAAAAAGCTTAACTCTTTACATAGCAAAATTTATGACGAACAACTTAGATAGTACATGATCGGCTTCTATACACTACTTGAAATGATTTCATCATCAAGGCAATTGAAGTCCTAAAATAACCACTTAGATGCATAGTAGGCCAAGAAATCCCACAAAAATCATTAACTAACTAATATTCACCAACTTTATGCATGAAACAATCAATCAATGCCAAAAAGATTCAATAAAACCAACACCATGATCCCAAAAGGGGCTACAATGCCCATACTAATTCCTCGAACAATCATCTTCAACTAAGGGGAAAAGGGGGATAAATAAGGTTCATCCTCGAACAATCAACTTCGGATAGGATGGTTCTAATTTCTAAAACATAATCGGAAAAAGAATTCTAAGCTAAGTTAATAGAAGGGGGATAAATAGAAGGATGACATGGTCTGAGATTGAGTACCTTATCAGTCTTATCCTTGGCAATAACGTCAATAAATGCAGCATCTTTAAGCATCTGATGAAAAAATTCATAAAAGGGAAGAGAAAAATGAGAGGAACAATTAGGTATTTCATGGAACTAAAAAAAGGAAGAATCAATTAACAAATTGACGAACACCTTTAACAAAAACAGATAAAATCGAACCAATTGTGATAAAATCGAAACCCCAAAATCATCCATTACCCGATGTTTGTTGAGATAAAAAAAAGACAGGAAATGAGAGTAAATTAGGTGCAATTGCAGCTTATCTTTGGTGTTCAAATCGAAGCAAGGTAGGGAACTAACCGAGAGGACCCAAAAAGGCTCTTTGGGCGGGATAAGCTTCGAGCTTCCGCACCATAGTGATAAGTTATATTGCTCAATATGCTCCAGTGGATGGTGTGCAAAAGTGGTGCTGAGTGTTGAAGCAATCTCCAAAAGTGAGTGCAGGATATAGAAAACCACATGTTTGCTTGACTATGTGCCACTTACAAATCAATTCCCTGATAAGCAGGCCATCTAGTTGTAGTTAAATATGAAAAGGAATGTAGAATTTAAAGATATTTCTAGACATTGGTATTTCGTTTAAGAAACTCATATGAAATACAGGTAAAAATCATCTAAATAGAAGATTATTTAATAAGCAAAAAAAGAGTGAAATAATAACCAATGCATGAAGAAACAAAGGCCTAAGCTAAAGAGTGAGTCTAGAAATAGATAAATTTGCATATTCAAGGCATTTGAAGAGTTTATCGCCTTTCCTTGAAAATTTAAGAGATAATCATCTCGAACTACATACCTCAAAAACTCGTAGTCACTCAAATTTTATCCATATATATTGTACTCGAAACTTAGAAGAGATGACAAAATCACATGGATTCTTAATTTTACAAAGCATTCGATTTGCATATGTGCAAGGAAAGCTCTATAATTTCATAAATATGTACCACTTGAAATTACAATCAAACCATGATAGACATTCGTGCAGATATGACTTATCAATTTAGCTTAAGCAAGCGGTCAATGAATTCTAATTATAGTAAACTCAGTAAGTATTAAGACGCTTAGGACCCTGATGGTGCATTTTATACCATGATATGAGATTCGGGCCTGGGATTTCTATTACATCATCTCTGGTATATAAATGGGGCCAAAGGGAACACAAAAAAAGTTAGGCTGTTCTATCATGTTCTCTCACTGAATATTTGAATGCTTATCGAAGACAATTTCCATGAACAATCAAAGAAAAGACATACCAACAACGTAAAAACCGGTGGCTTTTTCTTTGGTCATACCTTTGATGGGTCATTTGTTGCTTTCGTGGAGTTCTCTCGCTAGGCGAAGATAACCAAAAGGAAAGGAAATAGAAATAAATGTGGCAGCTATTCCACCATATGTAGCATAGAAGGTAGCGAGCGATGTGATCTTCCCGGTGACTACAATGGAAAATAAAAGAATCGGAGCAGCGAACAATGGTGCACACTAATTGTGCCCATAAACCGAAAATCAAACAAAGCCACCAATAAAATTTCACCAAAGCAAGGATATCATAATCAATAAGGCACTAACCAACTCAGAAAACCAAAAACTATGCATCAATATTCAACCAACAATGCTAAAAAACCAACCGAAAAAACAAGAAATTTCTTCAAAACACTAACCAAATGAGACTAATTCTCTAGACATCCATCATAAAACCATTAATTCAATACAATCATTTGATCTATTAATCCTCATAAAAGAGACAAAAAATTTAGCGAGGCAAAAATAGGAGAAAATAAAGCTATTTGCGAGACATGAATGAACGATGAGATAATATGAGCAAAGTCGAACAAACAAATCTAATATGAGCAAAGCATTATTGTCAACATTTTCGGTGCATTAAGATTGATTATACAAGGAAAAATCAAGAGATCGAAGCTAAGTATTTACAAAAGAGTGAGATGAGAGAGTGAGAAAACTTATCCCTCATTACGAAAATCCCACGAAAACTTATCTCCACGGACCTCCCTGTTTCCCTAACAACGAGACATGGACAGGAAATTGCTAAATTGAAATGGACACAAAGCCCTAATAGCAGAATTATACAAGAATTTTGAAATACCAACCTGAAATAATTGAAAATTTGGAAATGAGGAGTGCGAAGAGGAGCAAACTTACTCTACAAAATTAGCAACTATAGATCTACAAACAACTAAAAAAAAATCAAAAACTGACATCAAAACTCAGCAAAACTAACTCAAACTAAGTAAATGCATGAAAATCAGTCAACAACAAGAAAACGCAAAACAACAATCAAAATTTGAGCGAAAAGCAAACAATCGAACGAAAACTACAAGAAAATAGAAAACTTACAATGAATTTAACACATAATAGAGGTGATTTGCTGGTTCGGCGACGCTCTTTCTCGATGGAGGCGTTGCGAGGCGAGGATGGTGGCGTGGCAGCGAAATTAGGGTTGCTAATGTTGTCGGTGGTTGAGTTGGGAAGTGCGAGTTGCAGGGAGGAGGTGAGCAAGTGCGAGTTGCAGGGAGGAGGTGAGCAAGTGCGAGGTCGAAGAGAGCGAGAGGCGAAGTGTGAGGGTGGGTGTGAGGGTGGGTGCTCTTTTCGCTGTTTGAAGGAGGAACGAAAATGTGTGGAGGGAAGTAAAATTAATGAGCGCGCGCGGTTTGTTTTGGCCTTGTGGGGATTAAAAAATAAAAAAAAGGGTTGCGGTTGAGTGGTAAACCGCAGCCCTTCCTTTAAGGGCTGCGGTCAGGCCCTAAACCGCAGCCCTTTATCTAACCAAGGTCTCGCGGTTTTGGGCCCGACCGCGGCCCTTAACGGAAGGGCTGCGGTTTTCAACACAAGCGCAGCCCTTTTAAAGCAGCAAATGACAATTTTTCCTCTAGTGTTCACTTATAATATGTTCCATAGAGACTTCCTTATCTTACAGCTAAATCATATATAACTTTAAGTAAGTCTATATATCAAATACATATACATTACTTAGAGAGATTCTAAGAATCACAACCTCTTACTAGAAAATTCTTTTGTAATTGTTCCACTTCCTTAGAAGAAAACCCCATTCATAAATAATTAAATTGTCGTATCAGACACAAGCTTTTGAAAAATAACTGTATGAGTTTCCAGATAAAATTTTAGAGACCAAAGTATATTTCCTTAGTTTCTTCCTTAAACCAGCTCACCAAATATACCGGGGAAGAGAATACGAATAGAGAGGGAACTATGCCACCATCTCTAAACTCATGGGGACTTCTCCCCCACCAATATTTGTACAGCCTGCAATTCTTATTCCCAGGACATGTCCTATCATTCCATACCACACACATCACTAGAGGATAAAAACCTAAGGGCTGCGGTCAAAAGTGGCCTAAGGGCTGCATTTTTTTACCGCAGCAATTAGAGTAGCAGCCCTTAACATATAGGAAGGGCTGCGGTTATGAACCGCAGCCCTTGGCGAAATAAGGGCTGCGGTCGTAGGGAAACCGCAGCCCTTGGCCAAATAAGGGTGCGGTTAATAGGGAAAACCGCAGCCCTCGGTGAAGTAAGGGCTGCGGTTTTCCCAATTAACCGCACCCTTATTTAGCCAAGGACCTGCGGTTTTCCCTATTAACCGCAGCCCTTGTGTAATTTTTTTTTTAAATTCAGCTATATATATATATATATATATATATATATATATATATATATATATATATATATATATATATATATATATATATATATATATATATATATATATATATATATATATGCGCTCGTTCCCTGTGTCGCTGGTTCCTTGCTGCTTTGCTTTGTACCATATTACCAACCTCATATAGAGTTCCCAATTATGTAATAGTTATATATATAATAATAATAATGTTAAAGAGTACATATTAAGGCAAAATTATATTAATTCTAATACAAAAAGCTACATTAACGCAACCGAATAGCTTGCCAACTTGTTTCGAACTTCTAGCTAGTTATTGCAAAATCCTAACCAATGTATCATAGACAATCTTCACAAATGTAGCTTGCCAACTTGTTTCGAACTTCATCCAATTCTTCAATTGTGAATTCATCCAACCCTGGTGCGTCGTTATCTATGTAAACCTTGCAATAATATGAATATAATAAATTAATAAGATCAAGTCAAACATTTACAACATATAATAACAACTAACTCTTGTAATTAGCTAAACAACCAATTTTCGAGTTGATTTTGTCGATTTTTGTGAATTTGAGCTATTTTACTTCCCAAAACTAACTACATGTTACATATAGGAGCAAAACTAACACACACCACTAACTTTATGCATACTTGAAGTGTTAATGTCAAATTTAGGTGCAAAAGATTAGAAGTTCAATTTTTAGGTTCGTTTCGGGGTCGATTTTTGTGAATTTGAGCTATTTCACTTCCCAAAACTAGCTACATGTTACATATAGGAGCAAAACTAACACACACCACTTACATTATGCATACTTGGAGTGTTAATGTCATATTTAGGTGCAAAAGATTAGAAGTTCAATTTTTAGGCTCGTTTCGGGGCCGATTTTTGTGAATTTGAGCTATTTCACTTCCCAAAACTAGCTACATGTTACATATAGGAGCAAAACTAACACACACCACTTACTTTATGCATACTTAAAGTGTTAATGTCATATTTAGGTGCAAAAGATTAGAAGTTCAATTTTTAGGTTCGTTTCGGGGTCGATTTTTGTGAATTTGAGCTATTTCACTTCCCAAAACTAACTACATGTTACATATAGGAGCAAAAATAACACACACCACTTACTTTATGCATACTTGAAGTGTTAATGTCATATTTAGGTGCAAAAGATTAGAAGTTCAATTTTTAGGTTCGTTTCGGGGTCGATTTTTGTGAATTTGAGCTATTTCACTTCCCAAAACTAACTACATCTTACATATAGGAGCAAAACTAACACATACCACTTACTTTATGCATACTTGAAGTGTTAATGTAAAATTTAGAAGCAAAAAATTAGAGTTCAAGTTTTGGGTTCGTTTCGTGGTCGATTTTGGTGAAAAATCCAATTTCTCACCCAAAATGAACTTACTATTGCAACTACAACTGAACCAAACATATATCACTTAATCAATACATATTTGAACTATATATGTCAATTTTAGTTGGAATTGGTGAAAGTACCAAGTTTCGGGTTGCTTTTTTCGATTTTTGTGAATTTGAGCTATTTTACTTCCCAAAACTAACTAAATGTTACATATAGGAGCACAACTAACACACACCACTTACTTTATGCATACTTGAAATATTAATGTCAAATTTACGTGTAAAAGATTAGAAGTTCAATTTTTAGGTTCGTTTCGGGGTCGATTTTTGTAAATTTGAGCTATTTCACTTCCCAAAACTAACTACATCTTACATATAGGAGCAAAACTAACACACACCACTTACTTTATGCATACTTGAAGTGTTATTGTGAAATTTAGGAGCAAAAGATTAGAGTTCAAGTTTTGGGTTATTTTCGGGGTCGATTTTGGTGAAAAATCCAATTTCTCACCCAAAATGAACTTACTATTGCAACTACAACTGAACCAAACATATATCACTTAATCTATACATATTTGAACTATATATGTCAATCTTAGTTGGAATTAGTGAAAGTACCATGTTTCGGGTTGATTTTTTCGATTTTTGTGAATTTGAGCTATTTTACTTTCTAAAACTAACTAAATGTTACATATAGGAGCACAACTAACACACACCACTTACTTTATGCATACTTGAAATGTTAATGTCATATTTAGGTGCAAAAGATTAGAAGTTGAATTTTTAGGTTCGTTTTAGGGTCGATTTTTGTGAATTTGAGCTATTTCACTTCCCAAAACTAACTACATCTTACATATAGGAGCAAAACTAACACACACCACTTACTTTATGCATACTTGAAGTGTTAATGTGAAATTTAGGAGCAAAAGATTAGAGTTCAAGTTTTGGGTTCGTTTCGGTGTCGATTTTGGTGAAAAATCCAATTTCTCACCCAAAATGAACTTACTATTGCACCTACAAATGAACCAACACATATATCACTTAATCTATACATATTTGAACTATATATGTCAATTTTAGTTGCAATTGGTGAAAGTACCAAGTTTCGGGTTGATTTTTTCGATTTTTGTGAATTTGAGCTATTTTACTTCCCAAAACTAACTAAATGTTACATATAGGAGCACAACTAACACACACCACTTACTTTATGCATACTTGAAGTGTTAATGTCAAATTTAGGTGCAAAAGATTAGAAGTTCAATTTTTAGGTTCGTTTTGGGGTCGATTTTTGTGAATTTGAGCTATTTCACTTCCCAAAACTAACTACATCTTACATATAGGAGCAAAACTAACACACACCACTTACTTTATGCATACTTAAAGTGTTAATGTGAAATTTAGGAGCAAAAGATTAGAGTTCAAGTTTTGGGTTAGTTTCGGGGTCGATTATAGTTAATTTATGCTACAATTGGTTTCCAAAATAAACTAATTCTTACCTATCAATTTACTCTAAATTAAATAAACTAATTAGTTACATACCTTTTGAAGATAATCGATGTCAGTGCAACGGTTGACTATATCAAACATGTACCTCAGCACGTAATAGGCACAATCAACATCATTCTTTTGTTGCGGACACTGAAATTCACCAAATTTAAACATCCAAAAACATTCATGTTAAATTTAGAGTATATGAAAATAAATGGTTCGACATAAGATTTACCAAAGTAGTTACCTCAACTGATATCCAAAGAGGAGCTTTTCCTAATCGAAGTCCAAGTCCATAATGCTGCTTCATCACACTACATCAATACATTATAAGATGTTTATTATATATATATATATATATATATATATATATAAATGTGTAATATTAGGTGACTTGACTAGTAAGGTCCGTGGTGGTTGTCGACGAAGAGAATCAAAGTGGTAGACGTTATTATTTGACAAACATATCACAATGAGCGTCCAATAATGGAGACTACATAAGGAAATAATATAAAGTTACTTATTCAACAATTCGGTGAATTTTGTTATCGATATATGGAACAAGAATGAACTTCTCTCCTAAACAAGGAAATAAAGTTATAGAAAATAAAGTAAAGCATCAAGTTTGATGTAACAAGCTTAGGTTTCAATATATGGAACAAGGATGAACTTCTCTTCTAACCGATGTGATTGTTTGAAACTAGTATCGAGATATTCTTTCACATCGGTTTTGTTTTTTAAACAATTGTCATCTCGCATCATACTTGGACATAACCAACCAATCTTTGTCTCACTCATTTTTTCATTCAATTCAGTACACAATAACCTGAGAAAGCATATAATAAAAAGTAAACATACTTATCATGGAAGTTGAAAACTATTATAAACTTGTAAAGTAAGATATGTATCACCTCATGAAAGCTTGTATCATTGTTCCACTCAACATTTCCCCACGTAAGAATTCTTTAACATCGTCTTTGGAAATCCATGTAGATGACTCATCAGCATAGTTAAATTGTTCCTTCCCCAAAGGAACATGTATTGGAGTATTCTCGGGCAAATCGCTAACGCACTCATGCAACCAATAACATGCCTTAGTAAGGCCTTGCACCACCAACGGCTCGAGAAGTGGATTGTTTGACATACTAACTTGGTCATCGAACACATTTGGTTCAATTTCAGCACGTCCAATTGCCTCCTTAGCCATCTTGTTTGGTGAACCGACCTTTTTAGCCTTCTTGTCATGTGAACCAGTCTTCCTTGAAACCTAGTAAAAAGTAATAATAAGAATATTACTAATTATTATATATATGACATAGAAAAGTAATATAATCGGAGTTGATTATTACATAAATTCACGCATATATATATGTATGTTTATCGGTGTACCTCATCTGAAAATCGCACCCATGCACGTGGCCACATAACATAACTACCATGGGCGTCACTCAGTGTATGTAGACTAACCTCCGATTTTGGCATCGGAAGACCTAAGTCTTCAAAACCAGGCTCAATGTAGTCGATGCTCACCACATAGTGATCATTGTTCACTATCTGATGATGCACTCGTACTCGATCACCAGGAGGTTGTGCATGGCCACTAGCTACCACAATCAGACTATCATAATCTTTTTCTTGAACTAATAGTCAACATGGGGTCTCCTCCTTTGAATCAAAACAAGTCATTAATAGTTAAGCGATGAAACAACATTACAGTTAGAATTGCATGCACTTAGGGACAATACATAGTTAATTAATAAAGCACAGTGATTAAGCGTGATAAATTAAACCAAATAAAGTGATTACCTTCAACTCGGGTATTGGTGGATCAGGTGCAGGTATCGTTTGAAATTCCGATGTTTGTGGAACACCGATCGGCTGGCTAGATGGAACATCACTACCTTTCTTCAATGGGAACGTCGGTAAACCCATTCGCTCCATCATAGCATTGAAGTTATGTGTCATCTCCTCTCTAAGCTCCTCCCGAATTACAGATTTGATAGCCTCCACATCTACCGACGCCGAATTCACACTACTCGCACTTGATTTTGACGTTGTGGTGTATTGTTCACCATATACCTTTCGCACGCCGAGGCGGACACCTCCCACGCCCCTCACACGACGACTATGGTCCTTTCCTAGAGTTTCGTGCAAAGCATCCATGTGTGCGGTAGGAGTGAAATCACCGGTTGCCTCCTTTTCCTTCAATCCGATCTAGAAATTAAACAACAACAGACAATTGGACGTTAAAATTTTAAAAAAAACAAAACGTACTTCCGAATAAGTTGTTGGCGAGAGCCAGCCCGGCAGCGGCAGCCAGCCAGTTTACTGCCTGGCCGGGTGGCGCTTTCTGCCGGCTTGCGCGCGGGGCCGTACAAGTGGGGGGAGTGGGGACTGTGTAGGGGGGGCTGTGTAAGGAGGGGGAAAGTGCGGGTGGGGGTGTGGGGTTACTTGAATGGATATAAACGAAAAACACATCAAATGGCCGAAATATGCCTAAAATGATCTTTATTTTCCCGAAATCCATCCAACAACAAAGTAGCAGCTATAAATCTACTTAATAGCAATATTTTAGGTTATATTATCATATTCCACAAGAAATTGGAGCCCAGTGACTCAAAATATTCGAAAATGACATGAAATGGCCGAAATAGACCTAAAATGATATTTACGTTCCCGAAATCCGACCAACAACAAAGTAGCATCTATAAATCTACTTAATAGCAATATTTTAGGTTATATTATCATATTTCACAAGAAATTGGAGCCCAGTGACTCAAAATATTCGAAAATGACATGAAATGGCCGAAATAGGCCTAAAATGATATTTACGTTCCCAAAATCCAACCAACAACAAAGTAGCACCTATAAATCTACTTAATAGCAATATTTTAGGTTATATTATCATATTTCACAAGAAATTGGAGCCCAATGACTCAAAATATTCGAAAATGACATGAAATGGCCGAAATAGGCCTAAAATGATATTTACGTTCCCGAAATCCAACCAACAACAAAGTAGCACCTATAAATCTACTTAATAGCAATATTTTAGGTTATATTATCATATTTCACAAGAAATTGGAGCCTAGTGACTCAAAATATTCGAAAATGACATGAAATGACCGAAATAGGCCTAAAATGATATGTACTTACAATGGCATTGGCTATCTTTTCTGTAACGGGATCAGGTAACACTCTGTTTCCCTTTGCATCAACCCCATGCATCGAACACCACCAATCAAGGACTCTGTCTGGTTGACGAGCCGGTATAACTGATGTGGTTGTAGAGCAAGTTGTCGTTGTCGAATCCTGTGTGGGGTAATGGGCAAACATCCACTTTTTTCTCGCCTCATCGTAGGAATGGGGGCGCGGGGCTGGGCCGTGGAAAGGGGGGGAGCGAGGAGCTGGGCGGGGGGGGGGAGCGGGCCGTGCAAGGGTGGGGGGGCGCGGGCGTGCAAGGGGGGAGCGGGAGGCTCGAAATATACAAAAAGACATAAAACGACCGAAATAGGCCTAAAATGATATTTATTTTCCCGAAATCCAACCATCAACAAAGTAGCTCGTATAAATCTACTTAATAGCAACATTTTAGGTTATATGATCATATTCCACAACAAATTGGATTAACATGACTCGAAATACACGAAAATGACATGAAACGACCGAAATAGGCTTAAAATGACGTTTACTTTCCCGAAATCCATCCAACAACAAAGTAGCACCTATCAATCTACTTAGTAGTCTTATTTTATGCAATATTATTACATTCAACAAGAAATTGGAGTCACATGACTCGAAATACACGAAAATGACATGAAACGGCCGAAATAGCCTTAAAATGATGTTTACTTTCCCGAAATCCAACCAACAACAAAGTAGCACCTATAAATCTATCTAGTAGTCGTATTTTATGCAATATTATCACATTCAACAAGAAATTGGAGTCACATGACTCGAAATACACGAAAATGACATGAAACGGACGAAATAGGCCTAAAATGACCCTTACTTTACCGAAATCCAACCAACAACAAAGTAGCACCTATAAATCTACTTAGTAGTCGTATTTTATGCAATATTATTACATTCAACAAGAAATTGGAGTCACATGACTCGAAATACACGAAAATGACATGAAACGGTCGAAATAGCCTTAAAATGATGTTTACTTTCCCGAAATCCAACGAACAGCAAAGTAGCACCTATAAATCTACTTAATAGTCGTATTTTTTGCTATATTATCATATTCAACAAGAAAATTGAGACAGATGACTCAAAATATATGAAAATGACATGAAATGGACGAAATAGAGATAAACCTGAGTATATGTCTCATGATTTGTTGACCTTCCGCCGTTTCTTAGGAGTTTCAACATGTATCCCTTCCGTGTGATCAACACGCATATAGTTCTCAGACATATTTACATCATCGTCCACGCTATTTTCAGGATAGGTGAAAGTTGGGATGTCCTCAAATGCATCATACTCTTCCTCATCCTCAACATCACCAATGCCCAGGATACTCCTTTTGCCAGGTACAACAATTGACCACTTATTATTAGCAGGATCAGTTTCACGTAGACGACCCATGTCCACAAGACTGAATCCGCAAGGATCATCTTTTTTTACGCAACGTCGATTATCATCAACCCAATTGCAACAAAATAGGCAAATATGAAAAGCAGAGTAGTCAAGCTCCCATATTTCTTGAATTCGCCCATAATAGTTGGTGGCAGCAAGAACGGGAGACTTATCTTTCGAGCTTGCGTATTGTGTAGATGACGCCACAAGTGAAACACTACTATTCTGTCGCGATGTCGACTTAAGATCTTGACGTTCAGTCCATAACGTATACCCGTTAATATCATAACCCTCATAAGTTTGTACAGATTCACGGGGACCAAATGCTAACCACTTGACTGTTTCAGAAACATTTTCATCTAAATCATCCACTACTCGATGATGAAACCAATCAATGAACGTCTTATTATGCATTTGCGTCAATGCCCTTATTCCTTTTCCAGGGTTGCTAACACGTAATTCCCCCATATGCTCATTTAAATAAGGATGGACAGCTGCTACGTGATGCAACACAATTAAGTGAGCTTGTGTACGCTTGTCAACAGAAGGTGAGATCAATTTTGAGCCAATCGTACCCTTGCCCTCGAGTCTGCCCTCGTGTCGAGATATCGGAACGCCAATAGGATCAACACCAGCAACATACTCTGCCACAAAATTACTGACCTCTTCAACCACAATCCCTTGAATAATGCTACCTTCTGGTTGTGCAAGATTTCGAACTTTATCCTTCAAAGTACCCATATATCTCTCAAAAGGATAGCACCACCTCAAAAACACTGGACCACACAACTTAATTTCTCGAACTAGATGGACAATGAGATGCACCATAATGTCAAAGAATGCAGGGGGGGAAATCATCTCAAATTTGCATAAAGTTTCAACTATTCTAGCCTGCAAGTCATCGAGTGTCGACGGTTGTAGCACTTTGCTGTATATTGTATGAAAAAATGAACAAAGTTCTGTAATGGTGTGCCTCACATGCTTTGGAAGTATCTCACGAATTGCAATCGGTAAGAATATTTGCATCATGACATGACAATCGTGAGATTTCATACTCGATAACTTCAACTCACTAATTAAGGTAACAAATCGCTTCATATTCGATGAGTACCCAGTTGGAACCTTAATGACATACAATGACTCGTAAAAAATTCGTTTCTCAGCTTTCGACAGCGTGTAGCAAGCTGGTGGCAAATAATTCTTCTCCGAATCATCCACCTTTTTTCTTTTCCAAGTTTCCTCATCAACCCTTTCCTCCACTACTTTGTTTTTCCTTCCGGCCCTTTTTTGAGCCCACAACTCCGGTCGAAGCTTATTTTTTTCCAAGTGAAGACGTGACGCTTTAACATCCTTTGTCTTGCCCGGGATATTCATAAGTGTTGCAAGAATAGCATCACAAACATTCTTCTCTATGTGCATGACATCCAAACAATGTCTGACCTTTAAATCTTTCCAATATGGGAGTTTCCAAAAAATAGACTCCTTTTTCCATACTCCTATAGTTCCATCAACGTCACTCGCAGGTTTACCATAGATCGTTTCAATGCCCTTAACCTGATTATAAACTTCAGTACCAGTTAATGGTCTACGAGCAACTTCCTCTTCAACCGTCCCATCGAAGGCCTTTTTCTTAAACCGATAGGGATGGTCGCGTCTAAGGAGCCTTCGAGTGCGCATATAGACATGTTTGCAGCCCTTAATGTGTGTAGACTTCATGTCATCTATACAAATCGGGCACGGTTTTTTTCCTTTGGTCTTATACCCAGATAAGTTCCCATAAGCTGGAAAGTCGTTCATTGTACAGAAAAGCATGGCACGTAGAGTGAACATCTCATTAGCATACGCATCAAATACCGACACTCCTTCGTTCCACATCTTCTGTAAATCTTCAACAAGTGGTTGAAGGTATACATCTATGTCATTTCCAGGTTGTTTCGACCTCGATATGAGAAGCGACAACATGATGTACTTGCGTTTCATGCACAACCAAGGAGGCAAGTTATAAATCACTAAAACTACTGGCCATGTACTATGCTGAGAACTAAGATTGCCAAAGGGATTCATGCCATCCGTACATAATCCAAGCCTCAAATTCCAATCCTCGTTACCAAACGGCTTATGCACCCTATTGATACTTTTCCACTCAGGGGAATCAGCCGGATGCTTCAACAAACCGTCTTTCTTCCTACGATCTGCATGCCACCGCATATTTTTCGCATCTTTTTTTACTGAGAACATGCGCTTAAATCTAGGTATTATGGGAAGATACCACAACACCTTAGCTGGTGGTCCTTCACTACCCCGGCCCCCTTCGGGCCGTACCTTGACAATCCACAACGTGGACACTCATCTAAATGCTCATACTCATTACGATAAAGCACACAATCGTTTGGACAAGCATGTATCCTCTGGTACTCTAAACCGAAAGGACACATGAGTTTCTTAGCATAACAGTTCGACTTTGGCAGTTCATTTCCATCAGGGAGCATATCAGCTAAAACTTCCAACAACGACGTGAAACTGCAATCCGTCCAACCTGCTTTCGACTTAATATTGAAGAGTGTTATCACAGCGGAAAGTTTGGTGTACTTCGTACAACCTGGATACAATGGCCTTTCAGCAGCCTCAGACATAGACTCAAACATACGAGGTCGTTTGCAAGACTGATCTTCAACCTCTTGTATCATCTCGTCTACCTGATCTCTATCATCATCCCCATATTCATCATCCCCATACTCATCATCCTCGAAATCATCACTTAATCTATCCTTCTCCTCTTCACATACATCGTTCATTATCCTACAGCTTCTTGCATATCTCCCCTCATCACCATGCCAAACCCATACGTGGTATTGAGGCCTAAACCCACGACGAAAGACATGCTCCCTAAGCAAATGAATACTACTAACCTTGCTCACATTTCCACAATCTAAACAAGGACAATAAAAGTCGACTGCTCCAGAAGATGCTTGGTATTTTAATGCAGATTTACAAAATTCTGAGACCCCATTCACAAACTCAATCGATTCACGGCTACCATACATCCAAGTACGATCCATCTCATTCATGCAAACCTCTAATTAAACACAACCAATTATAAGTATCAATCATTTAAGCACATTCACATGCAAGACAATCACATATTGAAAACGCGCACATACAAATGGAGGCTAAGAGAGTCACATGTGCAAATGTATGCATGCATCCGAAGGTCCTTATCACTCCAACCAAACCCATCCTTGGAAGTTTAATCTCACTAGTGAATATATGCCAACTTTTCAATTCTAAGGAAAATCCGGCAGCATTTCCCTACAGTTCTCCAAGTACACAATGTAGATAATTGATTATCTACATTTGTACACAGAGAACAATGTAGAGAAACGACAAGCCAAGACTTTCCTTAGAATTAAAAAGAAGACATACATTCACCACCTAAGTGAGATCAAACGTCCAAGGACAATCCCAAACAGGGGGACTATTCAAGACTTACTCCTAATGAGTAAGTCTTGAACGGGTATCTAGGCATATGATTGATGATGATGATTCATATAACTTATACATTTCATAGCTTAATTAAATTGTTTTCATCCAATCTCATATCAAGAAATATATATACACATAGATTGAATCTACATATATACACAATAAATGAAGATATATAATGAATTGTCTTTATCATAAATACATACCAATAACAACTAATATGGAGATCGATCTCTATATATACTCTGCACTATCTCCTAGTTGATTTGCCGCTTCCAATATGCTAATATCTAAGACACATAAAACCGAAAAAATTGTTAGCATATAGTAAATGCAAATTGCATATTATTATAAGAAATACATTAATATATATAAATTATCATATCTTACCCACATTGAAACACATTACAACAAAATTCAAGTCATATTCCACTAGTAAAATTACAACTTAAGGAGCATATCAAGGAGCATAATGAGGTTTTTGATTAACCAAATTACTGTTTTCAAAGATCCCACCTAAACTAATCCCATTTCCAAAGTCTTGATGTGTGAAAAAGTTTGAAAGCAACTCAGGATTGTATTTAAATTCATGGCTCAGGCTTTCTAATTCAGGATCAACAAGCACAGGATACATCACTAAAACAGAAGAAAAAACAAGGGTTTTGGCTAATTTTTCTTGGACAAAAGATCAAACAGCTTGTGGGTGTGGATTTTTTTTGTTCTTCTGCAATAAATTTAGAGAAATTGAAAGTTACAGAACAAAAGTTACCAAGCAAGTGAAGCAAAAATCAACTAGAAACATATATGAAGAAAAATATCAAAGGATAGAACTATAAGATAACATAAAAATTAAAGCTTTTGACTTTCTAGGTGTGTAAAAGAAGGTTAATCTAGTGAAAAAAAACATTAAATCCAGAAAATTACAAACCTAGCTATAGGCCGACGCGGTGGGACGGTGGTAGCTGGCCCTGGGTAGTGTCGCACGATGGCGTGAGAGGGGGTGGGTGGCGCACAGGTGGATGCCGCTCAGGTTGTTGGCTCACAGGTGCCTCGCGCTCAGGTGGTTGGCGCGCAACTTAGGGCGGTTTTCGCGCTCAGGTGCGTGAGGAGGAACTCGCTGGTGGCGTTTCTAACCACGTCGAGGGTGGCGCGTAGGAGAGGAGAGGGTTCTGCATGGTGTGGTGGGGGTGGCGCGTAGGAGGGTGGCTCGCAGGAGGTGGAGAGGGTTCTGCTGGCTGGGTCGCTGCTTGGAGAGGAGAGAGTGAACGAAAATAATGCTGGAGGGAAATGCAAATTAAGCGCGATGATATTAGTGGGAGAGTAAAAAATAAAAAAAGGCTGTGGTTGAGTGGTAAACCGGAGCCCTTTCTTTAAGTGCTGCGGTCAAGCCCAAAACCGCAGCCCTTTACCGAACAAAGGGCTGCGGTTTTGGGCTGGACCGCATCCCTCAAAGGAAGGGCTGCGGTTTTCAATACAACCGCAACCCTTTTACAACAGCAAATGACAATTTTTCCTCTAGTGCATGCCACGATGCATTCATCACTGCTGCTGCAGTTTCTTCCCCATCATTAACAAAATCAAGTCTGATTCATAGTTTCGCAAATCCATATATTTTCGTAACTCAAATTCATAATTGCCAAAGTTAGTACTATTTATAATCAAAATCTCATACCATAAAAAAATTTTATTCGCTTTCTCAGAATTTCGATATAATACTTGCATCGCAAATCATTGAACCGGTCATTGCAAGTTGCAACCCAAATCTTAAGGAACTTAGTATGATATAAGTCAAACATCCTTTGATAAAATTCCTTTGTTTACTCCACATCATCGAAATAAAATTGTAGTTGAGATTGAAATCGTAATCATAAAACATTTTGCAATCGAAGCCCTCGAGGTTCATAAATCGGCATTCATATTGTAAAACCAATTCACATAAGTCAAAAACTCATATAACCAATCTTCAATCACTTTCATATATAAGCGCTACTCATGAAACTTATGAAGGAATCTACACTTGAATATAAAAATAAATATATTTAATTTACCAATAACAGAAAATAGTATTCTCATATAACTAAAACCTCCGTCAGGCTGGTTCATACAATCATCATGTAAAATATAGTAGTCTTAATATAATTTGTAATCAGATATTCAATCAGTAAAACACAACATATAATTAATATTCCGCTCTTGACTTAAAACTCATATTCAGGTATTCGACAAATCTTTTGTATACGCAATTGCCACTTTTAAACAATCCAATAGTTAAAACATGTAAAAGTGTTTCGAGTTCAATTCATGAAATACATATAATCATATAAAATATCAATTTATAGTACAAAGGTGGATGGATATGTGTGTACCTCTTTCTATTCTCCGGTAACGCTTGATTCCATAATAATCTTCAAGAGTCCAATATCCTCCTTAACCAAATTATACTCGAATTCCTCAATCATTCGCCTCATAAGAATAATGGCAATTAGCATCTATCCTCACAATAATTCAGACAAACAAATTTAACATGCTTATATTTTTCTAAACTCTTCCATGAACTAACCACAACCCTTGTATATAACCATTTCACTAATCTAACTCACATCATTAATCTCACAAGCTCATTCTAATTAAATCCCAAGTTTGAACTCAGAGAACTTTAGCAAACAACAAAATTGAATAAAAAATCAGAATTTATAAACTGACTTAAGAACCTTCTATACTTATTCTAAGCTTCAAACCATTAAATAAAGAGTAAAGATTTAATCTTTAAGTTTACCAAAAACTGATTTGAGAAATTTAACACGAGTATAATACACGTTTGAATTCATAAACTAATTGATTATGAAATCTCAAAATCATAAACAAGAAAATCAATCATAATACCTGATTCAGGAATTCCTAAGCAACAGGACACATAAGAGGGAACAAATGGGCAGCAGCTATGCAGAGCAACAACAACGTAGCAGCTCGCTGAACAGCAACAGCATATGACAGGAACTTGCAAGAGGCATAACTTATAGTACACAAGTCGGAATTGAGTGATTTTTGAGCCTAAATTGAGTATCTCAAAGAGATCTACGACTTTCATGCAACATATATTCCCAAAAACCAACTACATGCTGAAGATTTTGAGCAAATAATTCGGCAGCAGCTTTAGGACCAAGAAAATCAGAAGAGAGAGAAAATGAAACTTAAAGAACCACCAGCCACCACGAGGAGGAGAGAGGAAAGAACATGAATGAGGTGGCAGCAGCGGTAGCGCGCATCGCCGAAGTAATCACAACACAGATCAAGGATCAATAACAAAGAATATGGAAATTCGCAAGAGAGAGAAAAGAGTTTTGTTGTTCAAATGATCAACCTCGATTATTTTTCTTAGCTTCAAAATTTATGGCCTTGCTAATTGAAAAGAGAATTAGACAACTCAAATTTTTGGGTTATCTTGCTTTGACACTTAGATGATATTGTGGCTTATGGAACTCAAGACAAGGAGAACAATGAGAAAGAGAAGAATGAGGGGCTTTCTTTTTTTTTCCTTTTAAATACAAGTACTCTTATTTCAATAGTTACAAAGTGATTGTATAATTATACTTGGGAAAATGATTTAAGCCTCAAATCGTAATTCTCAAAATAATACTATATGAACATTACCACGTAATCAAGATTGATAAAAATATAATTAAAGTTGCTTAAAAATATGGGCTATTACAACCATACTGCTCTAATCAATACTTCGAATATATCCTTGAATTAAAAACCAGAAAACACATCATCTTAACTTTCTGATTTATCTCCAAACTAAACCATCTCATAAACTAATAAACTATTAAACCAAATCAACAAGACTAAATCGCAATTCTCAATCAGTTTTTCTTTTCAAAACTTACGAACTACTATCTAGAAAATCCATTGATCAAAATAAAACAACAAGATAAAGCTAGTTTTAGTATACCTCATTAACCCATTGTATACACAAATTTCGAGTCAAAAATATATAAGACAAGAAACAAAGTAACAAAGAAATTATATTTCAATAAATGTATTGAGTACAATCTCAGTAAACAATTTATAACAAAAATAAACTAAGTCCTCTGATTCTGTTCCGCAGCTGGAGAGTGACACGTGTTGATGTCAACCTGGATTTGAGTGTAGATGGACGTTTTGTCAACGTCAACCTGAGTTGGAGTGTGGGATGACGTTTTGTCAACGTCAACCTGAGTTTGAGTTTTGTTTGAGTGTATTCGAATGAGGGCTGACAAAAGCTTGAATCTCAGTCGAATGTGTTTGAGTGTATCTGAACAGTCGGCACGAATTTTATGTGCTTGTTGACTATTTGCAGAGAGAATTCCAAGAGAATTTTATGAGCTCTTAAAAATAATGATTTTCTGGTCCCCCAACTGAAGAAGGTGAGGTTTTATTTATAGGGGAATGAAAATCCCTTCATGGACTTGGTAGTTTATGGGCTTGGGCCCGTTTATGACTTGGAAGTATTTTTTTTTACCTTTGCCACTTGACCATCATATTTGGACTATAATATTGACTGGCCCAAATAGTTGACAACCCAAATTATATTTATTTGATTTAATTTGGATATTTTATTTAGGTGGGCTAAATTATTTAAACTGGGCTAATTATATTTATTTTAGCTCAATAATAATTAATTTATTTTAATGTAAAACACTAATAAATTTTTAGTGTCTACACCCATAAATTGGGGTCTTTGAAACAGTAATAGAAGAAGAACGAGTTGCAGTCAACACAACAACAACAACAACAACAATGAACAACACCAACAGCACCACCTCAATCAGGCGGCGGCACCAGTCGCACGTCTGCACCGATGAAGCAAAGAACACGTAACACTAGCGGCCCGGTACAAGCGGGGAAAGGAAACACGAGCAACAACAGCAGCGTCCCAGTAGCGGTGGCACAACCACCACGAACCGAATTGAGGACGGTGTTGCGTCACCGCTATAACAACAACAACAACAACAACAACAACAACGACAGCAAACAGAGGCAAGAGAAAGAGAGAGAACACGAGCACCACACACAACTCCGGTAAGTTGAAAACGGCCGAACAGCGGTGCACAAGGGAGGAGCTTTGGCGAGCAGAAAGGCCGCAGCGGCTTCGGAGGAGTGGAAGAGATACACACGGGAGAGAGGAACGGGGGTTTGGGGTTCTTTGGGTTTGCTCTTCAATTAACCGTTTGAGGGTTTGCTTCATTGACAGACAAAAAAGGAAAGGAGGTGTTTGGTTTTGATATTTTGCAAAAATAAGCGACAAAGGGTTTGGGTTTTGGGGTTTCTCCTTTGAGTAAATACTACTCAACTAATTACACTTAGATTGCAAAATATATAATAATAATAATAATAATTATAATAATAATAATAATAATAATAATAATAATAATAATAATAATAATAATAATAATAATAATAACTTCATAAAATTAAATAAATTAACACATTACAAACACGACAATAAAATTCATACTCGAACTCAAATAAAATAAGAAAATCCAACATATAATTAACTTATTAAATATAATTATCATTTAATAAACGCTTTTACAAATAGGGCTATTACATACTACCACGCTTATCAAAAGTTTTGTCCTCAAAACTTGTAAACAATTATTTAAAGAAAAACCAACATATCAAGCTCATAAGATATTAGGCATCCAACCTCAATTCTACCATCATCTTTTGAATCTCAACTTCCACTCGATATTAGAATCGAGGAGCAAAGAAAACAAAAGGATCAAATTTTTTGGCATAAGATTCCAATCATCTCATTCGCAGAGATCTCGCTTGAAATTCATTTACTTAAAAAAATCATACAATTTTCTCAACATACACAACATCATAGAGAATACAAGGCATTACAACTTTACATAAATGGATTCATATAGCACACGCAAAAGCGCAAACTATCATATACTCAATCTTCAAATCCTAATTTCCGATCATTGATTCTTAACCACTAACACCCCAAATCAATTTCAAACTATCCCAATAATCTTTTACCCTCGCTAGGTAGCCAACTAGGCATACGGTCGCAAGGTTGCTCTGATACCATCTTGTAACAGCCCGCTCTTCCGAGCTCTTAATGAAACATACTCAATAACTACAAACTAGAATTAAGTCTTAAATAAATAATATCACAGCGGAAAAATATCCTTAAATACACCAATCACTTGACTAAACTCCATAAATGATATGCAATGAAAATATCATAAGATCTTTTCCTCAATCAACAATCTAGCTACAAACTCAATCCATAATCTACTACAACATCTTGATCTCGCTCCATGCTGGCTCCCAAACTCTTAATACCCAACCTGCAAATTCAGAGAATAATACAAACAAACAAAATTCCAAAATGAGTGGAAAACTCGCAACCTTTACTTCAACCCGTTCAAATAACTTTATTTCAAATCATTTCTTTACGTTATGACGCTGGCATAGCTCAATCTCTTAAACAAATCAGTGGCAAGTACAGGATTTGGACAAACATCGCCTCCATGGTTCGTTATGGAGCACAGCAATTCTACCCCCAAGGTTCGTTATGAGGCGTAGCCGACCATATCAGGTCAAAAGAGTAGCCATCCTCAACCCATACCTTGCCCACTTTCTATTTTCAGTTCATAAACTAAGCCAGCAAAACAATTGCGTAATCATATTATCCAATAATGTTTCCACAGTCAACACATTAATAACTTTGGCCATAGTACGAACATAAGTATCAAAAAAGAAACCACAAAGAACTACACACGGAAGGGCATATGTAAATCATTTTACTCAACATAAAAGTTATTGAGGAACAGGGGTTTGGGGTTCTTTGGGTTTGCTCTTCAATTAACCGTTTGAGGGTTTTGTTTCATTGACTGACAAAAAAGGAAATGAGGGGTTTGGTTTTGTTATTTTGCAAAAAATAAGCGACGAAGGGTTTGTGTTTTGGGGTTTCTCCTTTGAAGAAATACTACTCAACTAATTAAACATAGAACACAAAATAATCCCTCCGGTCTTTATTAGTTTACCCCTTTTGACTTCTGACACTATTCACATATATGACTTTGACTATCTCTTGTGATTTGTACTTGAGGAAAAATATAGTCATGTGAGATCTTGTTAGATTTATCTCAATGTGTAGTATCCAAATATCAACTTTTTATAATTTTTGCTTATTGATAATTAGAGATATTAAGGTTCAAATTAGTGTATCGACAAATGTGCCCCATAGAAAGGGGTAAACTAATAATGACCGGAGCGAGTATATAATAATAATAATAACTTCATAAAATTAAATAAATAAACACATTACAAACACAATAATAAAATTCATACTTGAACTCAAATAAAATAAGAAAATCCAACATATAATTAACTTAATAAATATAATTAGCATTTAATAAACGCTTTTAAAAATAGGGATATTACATACAACCACCCTTCTCGAAATTTTTGTCCGCAAAACTTGTAAATAATTATTTAAAGAAAAACCAACATCTCAAGCTCATAAGATATGAGGCATCCAACCTCAATTCTATAACTACAAATATGGGAAAACATAACACAAATAAGATTAAAGTTGACTGAATTAAGTGTTATCTTAAGTAAATAAAACAAGCCAATGTGATAACTGTAATCTAAATAAAGGTGCATATAACGGGTAAAAAACACCACCGTTATCTTACACTTCTCCAAAATTCATAAAATTAAATTTTTTTAAAAAGGTATAGTAGGAAACTGCTAGAAGACTCCACTGTTATCTTTGCTCTCTCACTTTTTTTCAATTTTTTTTCAGTTTTTGTTACTTTAAATTTCGAAAATCCCGCCCCATTGAAATACCATGCATCGATTGCATCCTCTCTAAAGTTTATAATCACCCATACTTTTTCAACTTTTCTCTTACCCTATCTGGATTAATCTCCCTTTATCACGAAATTAATCTCAACCACCAATATTGTGTTCTCTATAAATTTTCCTCCTTCTCTCTATATGAATTGAGTACAATCGAAGCAACAATTCATTCTAAATTTTGCTTTTTGATGTTTTTCCACAACATCTGATCGAAGATTTGTGTTCTTAAAGCTCTGCAACTATGGTTGGAGATGAAGATGATGATGCCATTTTACATAACTCGACTCACCATATACCTTCCACAGGTAAGAGCTACAACTATAGATTTCTTGTTCTTGTTTTGATACTTATTTTTTTTTTTATTTCTGAGTTTGTACTTGATTTTGGACTAGAGAAAATTAATGATATTATATAAATTTTAGGAAGCTTTAAGAGCTTGGTTTGAATGTATGATTTTTTTTATCTATTTCAGTCATTTTAGATATGAGAATTGCTCGACGTTTGGCTCTTTTTATTCTTTACATTGATATCTTTCTTTTTCCATTATTGGTAGACTTTTGAGATCTCTCTTGCATTGATTCGTTAATTTCACCTTTTATTTCCATTGGGATGCAATTCTAGTACTTAGATTTCTTATGTTATTGCGTATCTCATTTCATTTTTTTTCTTTAGATTTCTGCTAGTTAATTCACTTCTTCTAATTCATTGTTTTCTTCTCCATATGAAGGTGTTGGTGGAGAACGGTGGAATTTAGTTTTGGTACCCAGGAGAAAGTGAGCTTAGGTAGCATTGGCTGTAACTTTTTTATGAATCATAGTTGTTCATCTTTTTGTGTTCAAATCTTATTGTTAATACCATAGATTGTATTTTTGTTCAATTGTACTTGTATTATTATCCCAAAGTAACTTGTAACTGCAATGAATTTGATCTATTCATGTTGATTTATTTCAAATATTGGCAAAATATTATAGATAAGCGCTACACAAATATATTTTTTTAATTAAAAAATGGAGTAAAGATAGCAGTGGTTGCATCAAGTGTTATATATAAATATTCGGGTAGGGACTAGGGTTTTATCTGACTTTAACAAAGATAACCCTTATTCAAGATAGGCGTTACCTTTGCCTTCTTACAAACTACCAGCATAATAGCAAACTTAACACTTATGTGTGAAGGTGTTTTCAAGCGGGTATAACGGTTGTAATAAAGAACTGTTATGTTTCCTCTCTCAAACGTAACACTTTCACTATGCGTTATCTTTACCTTAAATTACACTGACTTGGAAAACACCTCAAAAGTGTTATGTAAAGCCTTATTTGATAGTTATCTTTTCCTTTTTTTGTAGTAGTACTACCATCATCTTTTAAATCTCAACTTTCACTCGATATTAGAATTGAGGAACAAAGAAAACAAAAGGATCAAAATTTTTGGCATAGGATTCCAGTCATCTCATTCGCAGAGATCTCGTTTGAAATTCATTTACTTAAGCAAATCATACAATTTTTTCTCAACATACACAACATCAGAGACAATACAAGGCATTGCACCTTCACATAAATGGATTCATATAGCACACGCAAAAGCGCAAACTCTCATATACTCAATCTTCAAATCCTATTTTCTGATCATCGATTCTTAACAACTAACAACCCAAATCAATTTCAAATTTTCCCAATAATCTTTTACCCTCGCTAGGTAGCCAATTAGGCATACGATCGTAAGGTTGCTCTGATACCATCTTGTAACAGCCCGCTCTTCCGAGCTCTTAATGAAACATACTCAAACAACTACATACTAGAATTAACTCTTAAATAAATAATATCGCAGCGGAAAATTATCCTTAAATACACTAATAACTTGACTAAACTCCCAAAATGATATGCAATGAAAAATATCATAACATCTTTTCCTCAATCAACAATCTAGATACAAATTCAATTCATAATCTACTACAACATCATGATCTCGCTCCATGCTGCCTCCTAAGCTCTTAATACCAAACCAGCAAATTCAGAGAATAATACAAACAAACAAAATTCCAAAATGAGTGGAAAACTCGCAACCTTTACTTCAACCCGTTCAAATAACTTTATTTCAAATCATTTCTTTATGTTATGACGCTGGCATAGCTCATTCTCTTAAACAAATCAGTGGCAAGTACAGGATTTTGACAAACGTCGCCTCCATGGTTCGTTATGGAGCACAGCAATTCTACCCTCCAAGGTTCGTTATGAGGCGTAGCCGACCATATTAGGTCAAAAGAGCAAACATCCTCCACCCATACCTTGCCAACTTTCTATTTTCAGTTCATAAACTAAGCCAGCAAAACAATTGCGTAATCATATTATCCAATAACGTTTCCACAATCAACACATTCATAACTATGGCCATAGTACGAACATAAGTATCAAAAAACAGACCACAAAGATCTACACATGGAAGGGCATATGTAAATCATTTTACTGAACATAAAAATTACCTCATATGCATAACCATTCTTTAGCTCCGACAAAGTAGAACTTTGAGAACTTCATAACTCTATCAATTCTCTTGAACTCCATAACAATCCTCCATAATAACCTCAATAACAACCATAATAATAATCAATAACCATTCCTAATAATATTCGGATGATGAAATTAACCATTCGTAGAAGAGATGTAACCATCACTAACTATGTCCATAACAAAACTAACTAATCTATATTCTCAATGTTATCACTTAAACAAGAGGAATACCATACTGCTCTAATCAATACTTCGAATATATCCATGAATTAGAAACCAGAAAACTCATCATCTTAACTTTCTGATTTATCTCCAAACTAACCCATCTCATAAACTAATAAACTATTAAACAAAATCAACAAGACTAAATCGTAATTCTCCATCAGGTTTTCTTTTCAAAACTTATGAACTACTATCTAGAAAATCCATTGATCAAAATAAAAAAACAAGATAAAGCTAGTTTTAGTATACTCATGAACCCATAAATTTGGGTTTTTGAAACAGTAATAGAAGCAGAAAGAGTTGCAGTCAACACAACAACAACAATAACAATGATACGCAGCAACAATGAACAACACCAGCAGCACCACCTAAATCAGGTGGCGGCACTAGTCGCACTGCTGCACCGATGAAGCAGCAACACGGAACACTAGCAGCAGCAGTACAAGCGGGGAATGGAAACACGAGCAACAACAACAGCTAACTAGCAGCGGTGGCACAACCACCACGAACCGAATTGAGGACGGTGCTGCATCACCGCTATAACAACAACAACAACAACAAGAACAACGGCGACAGCAAACAGAGGCAAGAAAGAGAGAACACGAGCACCACACACAGCTCCGACAAGTTAAAAACGACCGAACAGTGGCGCACAGGGGAGGAGCTCTAACAAGCAGAAAGTCCGCAGCGGCTTCGGATGAGGGGAAGAGATACGGGCGAGAGAGAGGAACAGGGGTTTGGAGTTCTTTGGTTTTGCTCTTCAATTAACCGTTTGAGGGTTTTGTTTCATTGACTGACAAAAAGGAAAGGAGGGGTTTGGTTTTGATATTTTGCAAAAATAAGCGACACAGGGTTTGGGTTGTGGGGTTTCTCCTTTGAGGAAATACTACTCAACTAATTACACTTCAAACGCCAAATATATAATAATAATAATAATAACTTCATAAAATTAAATAAATAAACACATTACAAACACAATAATAAAATTCATAATCGAACTCAAATAAAATAAGAAAATCCAACATGTAATTAACTTAATAAATATAATTAGGATTTAATAAACGCTTTTAAAAATAAGGGTATTACATACTACCACACTTCTCAAAAATTTTGTCCACAAAAACAATCATTTAAAGAAAAACCAACATCTCAAGCTCATAAGATATGAGACATCCAACCTCAATTCTATACACTACTACAAATATGGGAAAACATAACACAAATAAGATTAAAGTTGACTGAAGTAAGTGTTATCTTAAGTAAATAAAACAAGCCAATGTGATAACTGTAATCTAAATAAAGGTGCATATAACGGGTAAAAAACACCACCGTTATCTTACACTTCTCCAAAATTAATAAAATTAAATTTTTTTAAAAAGGTATAGTAGGAAACTGCTAGAAGACTCCACTGTTATCTTTGCTCTCTCACTTTTTTTCAATTTTTTTCAGTTTTTGTTACTTTAAATTTCGAAAATCCCGCCCCATTGAAATATTTTGCATCGATTGCAGCCTCTCTAAAGTTTATAATCACCCATACTTTTTCAACTTTTCTCTTACCCTATCTAGATTAATCTCCCTTTATCACGAAATTAATCTCAATCACCAATATTGTGTTCTCTCTCTAAATTTTCCTTCTTCTCTCTATATGAATTGAGTACAATCGAAGCAACAATTCATTCTAAATTTTGCTTTTTGATGTTTTTCCACAATATCTGATCGAAGATTTGTGTTCTCAAAGCTCTGCAACTATGGCTAGAGATGAAGATGATGATGCCATTTTACATAACTCGACTCACCATATACCTTCCACAGGTAAGAGCTACAACTATAGATTTCTTGTTCTTGTTTTGGTACTTGTTTTTTTTTTCTTATTTCTGAGTTTGTACTAGATTTTGGACTAGAGAAAATTAATGATATTATAGAAATTTTAGGAAGCTTTAAGAGTTTGGTTTGAATGTATGATTTTTTTTATCTATTTCAGTCATTTTAGATATGAGAATTGCTTGACGTTTGGCTCTTTTTATTCTTTACATTGATATCTTTCTTTTTCCATTATTGGTAGACTTTTGAGATCTCTCTTGCATTGATTCGTTAATTTCACCTTTTATTTCCATCGGGATGCAATTCTAGTACTTAGATTTCTTATGTTATTGCGTATCTCATTTCATTTTTTTTCTTTAGATTTCTGCTAGTTAATTCACTTCTTCTAATTCATTGTTTTCTTCTCCATATGAAGGTGTTGGTGGAGAACGGTGGAATTTAGTTTTGGTACCCAGGAGAAAGTGAGCTTAGGTAGCATTGGCTGTAACTTTTTTATGAATCATAGTTGTTCATCTTTTTGTGTTCAAATCTTATTGTTAATACCATAGATTGTATTTTTGTTCAATTGTACTTGTATTTTTATCCCAAAGTAACTTGTAACTGCAATGAATTTGATCTATTCATGTTGATTTATTTCAAATATTGGCAAAATATTATAGATAAGCGCTACACAAATATATTTTTTTAATTAAAAAATGGAGTAAAGATAGCAGTGGTTGCATCAAGTGTTATATAAATATATTCGGGTAAGGACTAGGGTTTTATCTGACTTTAACAAAGATAACCCTTATTCATGATAGGCGTTACCATTGCCTTCTTACAAACTACCAGCATAATAGCAAACTTAACACTTATGTGTGAAGGTATTTTCAAGCGGGTATAACGGTTGTAATAAAGAACTGTTATGTTTCCTCTCTCAAACATAACACTTTCACTATGCGTTATCTTTACCTTAAATTACACTGACTTGGAAAACACCTCAAAAGTGTTATGTAAAGCCTTATTTGATAGTTATCTTTTCCCTTTTTTGTAGTAGTACTACCATCATCTTTTAAATCTCAACTTTCACTCGATATTAGAATTGAGGAACAAAGAAAACAAAAGGATCAAAATTTTTGGCATAGGATTCCAGTCATCTCATTCGCAGAGATCTCATTTGAAATTCATTTACTTAAGCAAATCATACAATTTTCTCAACATACACAACATCATAGACAATACAAGGCATTGCACCTTCACATAAATGGATTCATATAGCACACGCAAAAGCGCAAACTCTCATATACTCAATCTTCAAATCATAATTTCTGATCATCGATTCTTAACAACTAACAACCCAAATCAATTTCAAATTTTCCCAATAATCGTTTACCCACGCTAGGTAGCCAATTAGGCATACGGTCGCAAGGTTGCTCTGATATCATCTTGTAACAGCCCGCTCTTCCGAGCTCTTAATGAAACATACTCAACAAATACATACTAAAATTAACACTTAAATAAATAATAACGCAGCAGAAAAATATCCTTAAAGACACCAATAACTTGACTAAACTCCCAAAATGATATGCAATGAAAAATATCATAACATCTTTTCCTCAATCAACAATCTAGATACAAACTCAATTCATAATCTACTACAACATCATGATCTCGCTCCATGCTGCCTCCCAAGCTCTTAATACCAAACCAGCAAATTCAGAGAATAATACAAACAAACAAAATTCCAAAATGAGTGGAAAACTCACAACCTTTACTTCAACCCGTTCAAAAAACTTTATTTCAAATCATTTCTTTACGTTATGACGCTGGCATAGCTCATTCTCTTAAACAAATCAGTGGCAAGTACAGGATTTTGACAAACGTCGCCTGCATGGTTCGTTATGGAGCACATCAATTCTACCACCCAAGGTTCGTTATGAGGCGTAGCTAACCATATCAGGTCAAAAGAGTAAACATCCTCCACCCATACCTTGCCCACTTTCTATTTTAGTTCATAAACTAAGCCAGCAAAACAATTGCGTATTCATATTACCCAATAACGTTTCCACAATCAACACATTAATAACTATGGCTATAGTACGAACATAAGTATCAAAAAACATACCACAAAGATCTACACACGGAACGGCATATGGAAATCATTTTACTGAACATAAAAGTTACATCATATCATCATATGCATAACCATTCTTTAGCTCCGGCAGAGTAGAACTTTGAGAACTTCATAACTCGATCAACTCTCTTGAACTCCATAACAATCCTCCATAATAACCTCAATAACAACCATAATAATAATCAATGACCATTCCTAATAATATTTTAATGATGAAATTAACCATTCGTAGAAGAGAGGTAACCATCACTAACTATGTCCATAACAAAACTAACTAATCTATATTCTCAACGTTATCACTCAAACTAGATGAATACCATACTGCTCTAATCAATACTTCTAACATCTCCTTGAATTAGAAACCAGAAAACACATCATCTTAACTTTCTGATTTATCTCCAAATTAACCCATCTCATAAACTAATAAACTATTAAACAAAATCAAAAAGACTAAATCGCAATTCTCAATCAGTTTTTCTTTTCAAAACTTATGAACTACTATCTAGAAAATCCATTGATCAAAATAAAAAAACAAGATAAAGCTAGTTTTAGTATACCTCATTAACCCATAAATTGGGGTCTTTGAAACAGTAATAGAAGAATAAAGAGTTGCAGTCAACAACAACAATAATACGCAGCAACAATGAACAACACCAGCAGCACCACCTCAATCAGGCGGCACCAGTCGCACGGCTGCACCGATGAAGCAGCAACACAAAACACTAGCAGCAGCAGTACAAGCGAGGAAAGGAAATACGAGCAACAACAGCAGCGTCCCAGCAGTGGTGGCACAACCACCACGAACCAAATTGAGGACGGTGTTGCATCACCACTATAACAACTACAAAAACGGCGACAGCAAACAGAGGCAAGAGACAGAGAGAACACGAGCACCACACACAGCTCCGACAAGTTGAAAACGGCCGAACAGCGGCGCACAGGGGAGGAGCTCCGGCGAGCAGAAAGGCCGCAGCGGCTTCGGAGGAGGGGAAGAGATACGCGCGGGAGAGAGGAACGGGGGTTTGGTGTTCTTTGGGTTTGCTCTTCAATTAACCGTTTGAGGGTTTTGTTTCATTGACTGACAAAAAAGGAAAGGAGGGGTTTGGTTTTGATATTTTGCAAAAATAACCGACAAAGGGTTTTGGTTTTGGGGTTTCTCCTTTGAGGAAATACTACTCAACAAATTACACTTAGAACCCAAAATATATAATAATAATTATTATTATTATAATAACTTCATAAAATTAAATAAATAAACTCTTTACAAACACAACAATTAAATTCATACTCCAACTCAAATAAAATAAGAAAATCCAACATATAACTAACATAATAAATATAATTAGCATTTAATAAATGCTTTTAAAAATAGCGCTATTACACCTAGGGTATGAGTTGGGATTTTATAGTCCTAAGACTTGACTAAGGCCTATATGGAGATCAAACTAATTAGCGCAGGGTATGTTGGGATTTTATAGTCCTAAGACTTAATTAGGGCTTTGTGTATGAATTAGGCTTTTAGGGCTTAGGGTATGAATTGAGCTTTTATAGTCCCAAGACTTTACTAGGGCCTTCATGGAGATGCAAACACCTTGGGCATGAATTGCGCTTTTATAGTCATAAGACTTTATAGGGCTTACATGGAGATGCAAACTAGACATAGGGTATGGATTGGGCCTAAATGAACTTAAACTTTGGATTAAACTGATATTAAATTTAGATTAGAATGGGTTTAGATTAGACTTAGATTGGAATGTGCTGACATTAGACTTAGATTGGGCCTAAGGTGGATTTTAATGCTAGTGGGCCTAATATGAATGCATCGGCTCAAACGAGCCTAATATGAATGTATATGGACTCTAATGAACATGGGCCCAAAATGAGTGCAAATGGATAGGGATTGGATTAATTGGATTGAGATGTTTGGTTTGTTGGATTGAATGGATTGGACAAGGCTTAGAATTTTCGAAATTCGTTTTTGAAAGGGACACCTTGTTTTTATCTTTTATTGGAAAAGATGATGGATTAAGGATGGATTAATTTTTGAAAATATTTTTTTAACGTGTGGTATGATGATGATAAGTAAACGTTTTGAAAAAATATTGAATAGAAGAGGGTGAAATATGGATTACGAAAAAGATATGCTTTTTGAAAGAGATGGAATATGATAGGATAAATACGATAGACATGATTGGTTGGATGGAAAGGATAATATTGTAGGATGACATGCATGACGACTAGCACTCTATCATGATCACTTATCTAGATGTACTTTTTAGGATAGACTGAACCTTAGATGATATGTATGAAAAGATCGATAATCATCTTTGAATTAGGTAAGTTTTGTTTGAAAAACATAACCTAAAAGTCATCATGAACGATGACACAAAGATAGATCGAAAATCGGCCAATAAACCGACAAAAATGAAACGTGAAACTACAGCGTAGCTTGCGCCACACACAATGGGATTGCGTGCCATGTAAGCAACGTGCGGTTAGCGCATAAAGCTTGGGTTCCACGTAAGCTAGTGCGCCAGGCGGACAAGGCTTGCGTTTAACGCAAGATTGGTGCGTTTGGCGCATCGGTTTTGCGGAGCGGATTTTCATTTTGTGAATGAACTGGTCATTTTTCTATGATTTCTAGCCTAATTCGAGGGGAAATACGAGGGGAAAGCATGTTGAACATAGCAAACAAGCAATCAATAATGTCATATACGCAAGAATAGTATGGAGTTCCAACCAAAAGTTATGATCTACGTTTTATACTGTGGTAAGGCTTTGTTAAGGCTTAAATGGGTCAATGACTAAGAGATTAATCCCACGCTATAATTAAATAATTTTATTTATACATGGATATTTGACTAAAACATTTAATGATCAAAATTTGAGTGGGGTACTGCGGCTGGAGCTATTAATGTTCAGCTCGTCTTGCATTCAGCGGGCCACACCTATAAATATGCTGTTACTCTTAACAATATGTGGTTACTTGCATGAATGTGTGATTACTCTTAACAATTAAAGGATGTTATTCTTATAAAATATTGTGGTTACTTTTATCACAAAAGAGTATACTAATCAATTCACTCTTATGAAAGAATG
This sequence comes from Beta corolliflora, assembly GCA_947648045.1. Lineage (NCBI taxonomy): Eukaryota > Viridiplantae > Streptophyta > Magnoliopsida > Caryophyllales > Amaranthaceae > Beta > Beta corolliflora. The sequence goes on from CANSZD010001437.1 coordinate 108,805, forward strand.
ATGTTACTCGTATGAAAAAATGGAGTTACTTTTGTGAACAATTGAGGTTACTTGTATAATTAAATATGGTAGTCATATGATTAAATGAGTTTACTCTTATGAATGACTGAGGTTACTCGTATAAATATAATAAATCGGGTTACTTTTGTGAATGAATAGGGTTACTCGTTTGAATAAATGAGTTTACTAATCACTTTACTCTTATGAATGAGAAACTCGTCAGTTTACTCTTATGAATGAATGCGTTACTCGTTTGAATAAATATGGTTAATTTTGTGAATAATTGGAGTTACTCATATGATTGAATGAGGTTACTCGTATAAATAAATGAGGTTATTAGTATGATTAAACGGGGTTACTCATAAGAATAAACGAGGTTACTCATAAATTAAACGACATTGTATGACTAGACGAGAAAATGAAAAACTTATCAATATACTCTTATGGATGAAAAGAGTTACTAGTTTGAATAAATGTGGTTACTTTTGTGAATAATTGGGGGTTACTCGTACGATTAAATGAGGTTACACGTATAAATAAATGAGGTTATGAATAAACGGAGTGATTCATAAGATTAAGCGAGGTTACTCGTCATATTAAACAAAGTTACTCAGGATTAAATGACATTACTTGTATGATTAAACGAAAAAATTAGAAACTAATCAATTTACTCTTGCAAATGAATGGGGTTACTCGTTTGAATAAATGAGGTTACTTTTATGGACAAATGGAGGTTACTCGTATAAATAAATGTGATTAATAGTATGAATAAATGGGGTTACTCATAATATTAAAAGGTTACTCACAAGATTAAACGAGACAACTCATAGATTAAATAAAATTACTTGTATGACTGAACGAGAAAATGAGAAACTAATCAATTCACTCTTATGAATGAATGGGGTTACTCGTTTGAATTAATGCAGTTACTTCTGTGGACAATTGTGTTTACTCATGTGATTAAATGAGGTTACTAGTATGAATAAATGGGGTTAATCTTAAGATTAAACAACGTTACTCATAAGATTAAACGAGGTTACTCATAGATTAAATCACATTACTTGTACGACTAAACGAGAAAATGAGAAACTAATTAGTTTACTGTTATGAAGGAATAGAGTTACTCGTTTGCATATATGTTGTTACTTTTGTAAATAATTGGGGTTACTCGTATAAATAAATGAGGTTTCTAGTATTAAATGAGGTTACTCATAGATTAAAGAGGTTACTCAAGAGATTAAATGATGTTACTAATAGTTTAAACGACATTACTTGTATGACTAAACGAGGTTGTTCGTATGATTTAAACGATGTTACTCATATAATAGTTTTAAGGTTAGGATTCATATAACTCGATGAAAACAACTCTAAATCCTGTGAAATTTTGACACAAACTAGATCCAGATGTTATAAACACTCCATTAAAATTTCACACAAAAATTAAATCCCAGTAGATCACAGTTATCTTTTTACTCCAACTGGTCTAGTTTCTAGCGACTTCATACAAACTTGAAACTTCCGCTTCAAAACCGTATCAAATCAACTCAAAACTTTATGAAAATTTAACAAGTTAAACTAAACAGGGAGTAGTATAGTTTTCGCTCAAGAAACTCCCAAATAGTCGAAGTATGCTAGGAGAACGAAGGTTTCATAATTTACCTTAATTATGTGTAAATTTTCGACAAAACACTAGCGGAAAAAAACCCATCGGATCCGGTCAAAATCGGGCTTACAGATCCGATTTTGGTTCGGATCCACTGGGCCCGCAGCAGCTCTTCGTGACTAACTGATCCGGTAATCGGATCATTTTTTTCATTATTAATCGATACAAAATCAATAGTTAATAACAACAAATTACTTGGTGCATAACAATGGCTCAATTACAGCGAACAATACGTTCTGATAAATTACGCTACGTTTGATGGATTTATACAACAAAAGAACCGATGGTTACATGAAATAAGAGAAAGAAATCCTTTTTTATACAATTGAAGTCAAACACACACAGATGGTTTATAACAAACGAATTGATGGAATTGTATTTCATACAATTGCAGCCAATCACATAAACAGAGCAAATGAAATTAATAGAAATCAAAACAATAGAAAGGAAGAAAAAAAACGAGAACAGAGCATTGAACAGAGCATTAAAACAATAGAAATTACAACAACTTTCGATTTTTATCCAATCGTATTAGTACTTTACGAGGGACGAAATAAAAAGGATGAAAAAAAATTAGGCAAATAAATGCAAATAAAACAAAAGAAACCCTAACTACAAAAACGAAACCCTAAATAACAAAAACAAAAATGAATCGAAATCCTAAATAACAAAAACAAAAATGAATCGAAACCCTTTATCTTCAATAACCAAAATAAACGAAACCCTAATTACAAAAGGCGAAAATAAAGGAAAACCCTAATTACAAAACGAAATTAATGGAGAATCACCGACAAGAACTGATTGTGGCCGTTTGGTCTGATGAATGACGAGAACAAAGCATCACCGACGACGATTGACCTTCCCTGATGAATGGGACTGGCGAGGAGCATTACCAAGGAGAATCACCGACGAGAGAGAAGAGAGCGAGGAGCATCACCGACGAGAGAGAAGACAAAAGCTGAGAGTGGGGAATGGCGGGCGGCTACCAACGGATGAGAGAGAAGAGAGTTGACGGCTGAGAGGATGAGAGATGAGTGGGGGGAATGGGGGAAGAGAGAGAGAGAGGTTTAGGGTTTGAAAGGGGGGTGAGGTGAGAGGCGTGTGAGGGAATGAGAGATGAGTGGGGGGATGTGAGAGTTTAGGGTTTCTTCTGGGGTGGCGGGCTGCGTATTATATAGAGAAGAATCCCAAACTGATCCGGTTTAGTGAACCGGATCAGTTAACAGAAAATCGGATCCGTTTTCTGATAACTGATCCGGTTCACTAAAGGACCGGATCCGTTTCTTCGCCCAGCTTTCCCTCCCAATTTTTTGCGGATTTTCGGATCCGATTTTATAAAAATCGGATTTGTTACTAAATGACATATAAGGTTTTTTCCACTAGTGAAAACAACTAATACTATGAAATTTTGACATGAACTACATCATATTCAGTTATAACTTCACGCAAAAATTTAGTCCCAGTAGATGCCAGTTATCATTTTACTCCAACGAGTCCAGTTTCCAATGATTTCATACCAACTTCAAACTTCCACTTCAAAATTGTATCAAATCAATTCGAAACTTTATGAAATTTTAATACGTTAAACTAAACGGGGAGTATTAAAGTTTAGGCTGAAGAAATTCCGAATATAGTCGAGGTATGCTAGAAGAACGAAGGTTTCAAAATTTATCTTAATTCTGTGCGATTCTAAGCAGCAAATAATGAGCTTTCCCATGAATCTTGGGCAAAGTTGTAGCTGTATTCGAGCGACGAAGAAAATGAAAAACCATGAGAGAGAAGAGAGAGATAAGAAAATCACGAGAAATAGAGAGGAAGAAGAGGATGAGCTTCATATATGAGCCGATCACACCTATAAATATAGGTGTGGCTGGCAACATATTGAAATGTTTGTCAAATGTGGTCAGGTCAATTTTAGGGTATTTTTTAACATTTATATTGGTCCAAATAATACTTTAATGTCATGTTAATTTATGCAAGGATTTAGATAATCTGACTTTTTTTTAAAGTATTGTGGATGAACATATTCGATGATTATTATTTACAATCGAGAAGCATTTGAAATTAGTAATTTTTGGACAAATTAGAAATGGATCAATATTTCGAGAAATGCCATGTTTCCTAACAGATCAATAAATCAGAACTTAACAATCAACGTTTTAAAGAATTGAATAGAGATTTCTAAGTAATCATACCTTAAAAAAAAGGTAATCAATAAAAGGGGACATGGGAGAAAGTCAGCAAAGTTGAGTTTAATTTCATTGGATGCTAGACCGTGGGGTGGCCCATCAGCCCGTGGCTTAGGATCCTGCATATAATGTATACAATTGTGGCATTTAGCAAATGATGGCCGACTTTAGTGACATATCTATTGCCTGCAAAAGCTATGTTCCATATTGACCCAGGACTGACGGGTTTAATATCGTCTCGACTATGTGGCAGATTAATTATTTAGCGAAAGGAGGATCGTCTGGTAGGTAATTAATCTCGTTAAAAAGGATTAATGATTTTGATCAAACTGTTGAAATTTATTTATGAATTTGAAAAATTAGTTTCGAAAAGTTGAACAGATATTGAAAACAGTAAAATTGAAACACAGATTTGAATAGTAACTTACTTTGATTGAACTTGAATAAACCTTTACAAGAATTGAGTAATATGAGTAGTAACTATTTTGAGCGTAAGGCTTTTGTGCAAGGAAATTTTTTGAACTGTCTAACTTATTCAAGAACTTGCTATGAAAAACTTATTGCATGAAAACTTATTTTGTAAAGACTTATTGTTCTAATGACTACATCGTTCTATATATATTACTTGTGTCTTGAGTTTATCTGATACAAATCAGATAAGTTGCACCGATTGAATTTGATGTATCTGCACCGAACACTGATTGAATTTGATGTTTCTAGATTGAACATTGATTATGTGATGATGTTGGTTTTTTCCTTGATTGATGAGTTTGTTTTCTTGTGCAAAGACGTGTTTGCTTTGTTGGACATCCTCGGAGAGAAATGGAAGTTGTAGATGTAGCTTTGTCATCTTGTGCTTTGTATTTTTCATTTGATTGAAAACTTTGTCGTCTTGTGCCTTTGTATATTACACCGTGTATTTTCAGGTGTATTCATCAGATATTTAGGTGGTATACATGATATTTGATGTTGATGAGTCATCGTTTGAGTACCTGCATTGAAAACGTTAGTAAAATATGTCCCTTATTTTTGCTTAAGTGATAATAACTTAGCGAGATCTTTTTATTTTTATTAATTTTTACCACGAAGATCCTGCGGGCTATTATTATTATTTTTTGAATAACTTGAAAAAGAAAAACCTTTTCTTTATTGTAAATAAGGATCTTGAGCACAAGGTCCTCCGAATGGGTCGTCAGGTGAGCAATGAACTGGTGAGCCGGATGAATCGTCTGAATTTCGGATTAAAAGTTGGGTTTGTCTTTTGAGAAGTTTGATCTCTTTTTTGAGTAATTCAATTTCGGACTCTTGAATTTCTGGCTTTTTTGTTTCTTTTTCTTTTCGTGAAGTAAGAGGCTTTGGAATATCTTTGATTGCTTTGATAAGTTGATTATTTGCAACCATTTGATCCTGGACTGTCTTTAGTGAACAAAATTTGTGAATGGCAAATTTTTCCCACCACTTAATCTTGAATTCACGTACTAAAGACATGGGGAGTGGTGCTGGGTACCATTGAATAATGTTATAGGACCAGCACATTATCCATGGGACATTGAACTCTTTATGAAATAAGAGATCTGTGGAATATGGAGTGTTGGTTTGTACATGTGTGGAGAAGAACTCATAAGACCTTTTGACTTCCATTGCCAGATCTGTTGAGAGCTTCCAAAGTAGAGCCACCATTCATAAAACCATATGGGGAAGTTATTTGGACATTGAGGACAAATACTGAAGAACCATGAATGATTGAATCCTCTGAATAAAAATGCTCGAAACCATGTCATCTGATAATCGATGTAATTATATTCTTGTGGTTGAAACGGGACTGAGAATTCTTGGGGAACATAGGCATATACCCATTCAGTCTGTAGGATGATCTTCTTGATCTTGCACTTTGAATAAGCTATGAAATTACCCTTTTCGGTATGCTCGATTTCAACGGACTTGGTATCAACAAGTATGAATTCATAGAATATCTGAGTTTTATAAGATGTTTCAGGTCGGTATTGACAATACATTGGGAAAAGAGAATTAGTAAATTTGATAAGTTCAGGAATTTGAGGAGTCTCTCTAAAACGGGTAAGGAGCAGGTGTTCTTTATGGGGTTTGGTTATGTATTTGTGAATTTCAGATTTTGAAGGTTGAGAATTCTGAGTATTTGATTTTGAGTTTGTGTTTTGAGATGGATATTTGACTGCTTGGGAATAGGATAAAGGTGGAAAATCGGAAAATGCGTCAAGTTTATCTGATGAAGATGTTTTCTCACTAGATGGGCGGAGCTTATGAAATCTCATCACATAATCTTCTAGTTTTTGAATACATTTGCCTTTATCAAGATCTTTATTCATTTTGTTTCCTGTAATAATTAAACTTAATTATTATTACTTTTTTCTTGTAAAAATTCTCTAGTTAAAAAATCCGAAAGAGAATTATTTTCTACTTTTATGAATTCTATTTAAAAATCAAAAACTGACAGTATAGCTTGCCATCTGGCGAAAATTTGTTTTGAAATAATATTTTGAACATCCTTTTGTAATATCTTTTGCTTATTTGCAATCTATTCTTAATAAAAAGGTTTTTGTTGTAAAGATCATCTTGAAATTTTGAAATACAAAGAACAATAGATAATATCTCTTTTTTAATAGTTGAGTAATTTTTTTGAGATCCCAGCCATAGACCTGAATGAAATCTAACTATTTACTCATTTTTATTTTCAGGTAATTTTTGTTTAATAATGCCTCCATAGCCTATGTCGGATGCATCTGTTTCTACTATCATGAATGCATTCGGATTTGGACGACCTAAACATGGAAGAGACTTGACTTTTTATTTTAACATTTGTATTATATGTGTATGTTTGGGTCACCATGCGGGAGGATTTTTCCGTAATCTTTTGTAAAGACACGAACAATATTGTCTTAAATTAGGGAAAAATATCTTAAATATAATTAAGGCATCCTAAAAATCTTTGTAATTGATTCTTGTCTTTAATTTCATCTGCAAATTTGTCAGCAAATTCTATGGCTCTAATAATAGGTTCTATAGTACCTTGGAATATATCATGTCCTAAAAACCGTATTTTAGTTTGAAATAGTTTCATTTTAGGAAATGAGACAACTAAACCATTTTTTTTTAATAACATGTAAAAAAGTATTAAGGTGCTTGAAATGTTGATCTAAAGAATCTGAAAATATTAGAACATTCCATTCATACTGCCCAAAAGGAACATTAAAGACAGTTTTATATCTATCTTTTTCTTCAATTTGAATTTGCCAAAATCCACTTTCCGTATCAAATTTTGAGAAAATTTTTGCAGTATAAAGGCTACTTAATAAATCATTTTTATTAGGGATTGAGTACCTAATCTATTGTAAGACTTTATTAAGAGGCTTATAATTAATTACTAGTCTAGGAACTCCTCTTTCCTTTTCTGCTTGATTCATAACATAAAGTAGCACAACTCCAAGGAGATTTAGATGGTCTAATTAATTTTTTATCTAATAAGGTTTGAATTTCTTTTTTAAAAAATTCTAACATTTCTTGATTCATTTAAATAGGTCTTGCCTTCGTAGGAATAATTTTTTCTGAAAATTCTTTTTTATAAGGAAGTGAAACCATATGTTTTTTTCTTTCCCAAAAGGTATTTGGAATATATGCGCAAACGTCTTCTTTCAATTTTTGTTCTAGATCAAATATTTTCTTTTGAATATAAGGGATTTTTAAATGTTCTTCTATTTTTAAGTATGATATTTCTTGTTGTAAAAGAGATATATGAGATTCCTTATTAGTTATTGTATTTACTTGCTAAAATATAGATGAGGATTGTAATATAGCTAAATCTTTTTTATATACCGGGGCAAGAAATTGAAAAGATATTTTCTTTCCCCTAATATTAGTATGAACACCAGTACGATTAACTGAAAAAGGATAAATTTGATTAATAAAAGGAGTGCCAAGTATTATTTCAGTATTTATATCTTTTACTAAAATGAATGTATTCTTAAAACAATAACCTTGATTACAAATATATGCATTTGAAAGTTTGTATTTTATTTTTAATGGTTCACCATTAGCACTATGTAATTTTTCTTTTTAGACGCTAGGAATTAGTCCTTCCCTTATACAATTTTGATCAGCTCCACTGTCAAGTAAGGCTATAGTATTTAAGTGAAAATCATTACCAATTTTAAGTGAAATGAAAATATACCATTTTAAAAATTTATTCTATCTATAACATTTATTTGATTGTCTTTAGGGTCTTGAGATGAAATTCGAATAGGAGGTAAGTTTGAAGTAGAAGGTTGATCCTTTTGATTATTATTTGATTCTAATAAAGCTATTCTAGTTTGAAGTTCTAGGTCTTTAGTTTTAAATTCCAATCATTGTTCTTTAATTTCTTTTTAGGTCTTTAGTTTTAAATTCCAATAATTATTCTTTAATTTCTTTTACTTGTGATTTAAGGGAATTAATTTCTGTTTGTAAATCTTTAGCTGTAATTTTTTTGAAAATATTAGGAGTTGGATATTGGTCAAATATTTTTGATAAAGTAACTGGTTCAGTTCTAGTAGGATTTTCTTCTTTACAAATAATATCTTATAGTTTTAAAAGATATTCTTTTTTGATATCTGTATCATTAATCTTGTCTATAAGTTCAAATAAAAGATTAATTAATCTCGTTAAAAAGATTAATGATTTTAATCAAAACAAGACTGTTGAAATTTATTTATGAATTTGAAAAATTAGTTTTGAAAATTTGAACAGGATATTGAAAACAGTAAAATTAAAAAGCATATATGAATAGTAACTTACTTTGATTGAACTTGAATAAACCTTTACAAGTATTAAGTAATATGAGTAATAACTATTTTGAGCGTAAGGCTTTTGTACAAGGAAATTTTTTGAACTGTCTAACTTATTCTAAGAACTTGCTATGAAAAACTTATTGTATGAAAACTTATTTTTGTAAAGACTTATTCTTCTACTGACTACATCATTTCTATTTTTATTACATATGTCTTGAGTTTATCTGATACAAAATCAGATAAGTTGCACCGATTGAATTTGATTAATCTGCACCGAACATTGATTGTGTACTGATATTGGTTTTTTCCTTGATTGATGAATTTGTTTTCTTGTACAATGATGTGCTTACTTTGTTGGACATCCTCAGAGAGAAATGAAAGTTGTAGATGTATCTTTGTCATTTTGTGCTTTGTATTCTCTATTTGATTGAAGACTTTGTCGTCTTATTCCTTTATGTGATGCACCGAGTATCTTCAGGTGTATTCGTCAGATATTCAAGTGGTATACCTGATATTTGATGTTTGATGAGCCATCGTTTGAGTACGTGCATTGAAAACGTTAGTAAAATATGTCCCTTAATTTTGCCTAAGTGATAATCGTTTAGCAGAATCTTTTTATTTTTATTGTCCTAATAATTGTTGCCAGGAATATCCAGCGGGCTTTTTGTTATTAGTTTGAAATAGAGAGTTTTTCCTTCTTGAGATAGAAATCTTCCAGCTTTGACTTGAGATATGTATGGATCCAGTGGTTCAGAGTGATTAATGCCAGTAATAAAATATTGTTGTAGCTCTTTAAAAAAAGCAACTGTTGTATTTTCATCATGGATGATAGTAATGGGCTCTTTTTCTGAGCGTTATTTAAATCTTCAATTCTTCGGATGATGTACCAGAAACCATATGCTCTTGCTTCGGTGAGATCTATGATGGCTGGATCACTGATATAATGATCACAAGATTAAATTAGTAGACATTAGACTTAATTTTAATCAATTGTTTCATGTGGATGCGATACCCTATTATTTATCACTTACTACTAAATCTTGTACACTTGCAAGAATAGGGTTTGTGTTTAAAATCGCTATCACTAACGTATTTCCTGAGGATTTTCTAGGATTACTCCCACGAAGAGTGGTAGATTTTTATATTGATTTGATTCCCAATGCTACGCCGATATCAAAAGCACCCTATCGTATGGCGCCAGCTGAGATGGTGGAGTTAAGAAGCAATTGGACGAAGTTTTGCATAAAGGTTATATAAGACCTAGTGTATCCCTGTGGGGAGCCCCATTTCTATTTGTGAAGAAGAAAGATGGAACCTTAGGGCTATGTATTGATTACAGGAAATTGAACAAAAAAACTATGAGAAACAGATACCCATTGCCGCGCGTATAGATTAAATGGTCATTGTTTATCTGAATTTACCTGAACTTATACTAACTTATTGTTTAGTCTTTATGTGAGTGTGTCACTACTTATATTTACTTCATATACTAAACTCAACTTATCTTAACTTATTTGAATTTATCTACACTTATGAAGTACTGAAAATATAGTGAAAAGAAGGGACTTTTAATATGGATGAGTTTATCATAAAGTATGACAATTTTGCATTGTGTTCTAGTCTACTCAAATCATTCCAAATTTCACTACTTATATTTGCTTCATGTACTAAACTCAACTTATCTTAACTTATTTGAATTTATCTACACTTATGAAGTACTGAAAATATAGTGAAAAGAAGGGACTTTTAATATGGATGAGTTTATTATAAAGTATGACAATTTTGCATTGTGTTCTAGTCTACTCAAATCATTCCAAATTTCATGTAAACTTCAAGTTGCCATTTTTAAATCCGAATCGAGTCTTGAGTTAGTAATTCAAATAACAGCATTCTGAGGTTTGATTTCCCAAGAGTTGGGTGAAGATAGTATTGTCATTTAATATAATACGTATCGTTGTATTGCCTACTCCCTCCGTCCCATAATATAGTGCTCACATTCCTTTTTTGATGTCCTAAATTGCTGTGCCTATTTTCTTTTTTATCAATTTATTTGGACTAAATTATCTTTAAGTTCTACACAAACTTTCCAAAATACCCATACTTTTCTCTCAAAACATGTGACCCATTTATTGTTGGGATATTTCCTCAGGTACCCCTGAGGTTTGGCGTAATTCCCAAGATACCCCCCACATTTGGGGAATTCCTCAAATACCCCTGAGGTTTGTGTTTGGGCTCAAGATACCCTTACTATGGACTAGAGCTGTTCAACGGGCTGGGGGCCCTTTATCGGCCCTGATCCAGCCTGTTTATAAGAGGGCTGGGCTCAAAGTGGGCCGGGTGAAAAACGGGTTGTGTTAGAAATAACAAGGGTTGGGTATTAAATGGGCTGTATTAAAAAAAAAAAAAGGCTGGGTTCTCTCCTCTCATTCTCTCTCCTCCCTCTCCTCTTATTGTCTCTCTTCAAGTGATTGCGAGAAAATCACGTCAAAATGAAAGATTCTCTCTCCCTTCTTTCCCCAAATTAAACCCTAAAAAAATTCCCCCAATTTCCCCCAAATCACAAACCCTAAAATTCTCTCCTCTCTCCTTTGATGTGCAATAATCATAAACCCATAAGGTGGAGTTGAGAAAGCTTTTTAAGAAGACATCCAATGCGGATTTGTCATCCGCGTAACTCAAGAAAGGTGGAGAGATAAAATAATGAATATGAAGATCAACGGAGTTGTTCTTCATGTTCTTCCCATTTTGGGTTTTTTTGATGGATGAGAGAGAAAGAAGATGTTCATGGTGAAGTTTTGAATGCGAGAGAAAAGAAGAGAAGGAAAGTGTGTTGGATTTTGTTGGAAGTGCGTAATCGCGTATCAAAGAATTGGGGTTCGTGAAAATGGGAATTTTTTTTTTTTAATTGGAAGTTGAAATTGAGTTAATAATATTAATTGATGATATCTTCAAATGCATGAATCTATCATGGAGAAATTTATGGCGTTTTTTTTTACTAATGCTGAGATTTATTCATTGCAATGTTTTAGGAATCGGATATGCTTTGCAATATTCTTTTTTTGGCAATATTCATGAAATGGGTCGGGCCGGGCGCGGCCTCGTGGGCTTCAACCCGCCCGACCCACTACTGTTCTAACCATAGCCCGGCCCGGCCCGACCCATTTCACCTCGGCCCGGCCCAGCCCGAACCCGGCCCGATGAACAGTTCTACTATGGACGGAACCCTAACGCCGTTAGGTTTTCCGTCCATAGTATCCCCAATTTTCTCTCTCCTCCCATTCCCCCACCCATCGCCAACTCCTCCTCACCAATGGCCGCCGACGGCCGGCGACCACCACCCCCACTTCGGCGCCGGTGACTCTACCCCCTGTGGGGGTATGGGAATTACGCCAAACCTCGAAGCACTGTGCGAAATTTCCCTTTATTGTTTTGCACCATTCCAAGGAACATTTATTGCCTTTTGATTTTGTTTAAAGGAAAAAGAAAATAAAGAACTAGTTTTAATACAAAAGTATAAAAAAAGCACTTCATTAAATAATTTTTTTTGGAATATCCACTACTAATTTCATTTTCCTTCATTCGCGTGAAAAATGAGAAGTGAGCACTATATTATGGGACGGAGGGAATATTTCGGATAGGATTTTCCTGGCAATTATTAGATCTTCGAATTTATTATGCGGTTGAACAGCATGCACGTGGTCCCAACTCCCAAAGGATAAGATTTTGTAACTACCCAAAACAGCACGAGGTGATCAAATCATTGTCCCACCTCATAAATTCAACGGAGTGCAAGGGAAAACTTTTTTTAGTGCTTAGCTCGTGCCTCGTAGAGTACTACTTATTCTTTCCTAATTTCTTAGCTCGTAAAGGTCTATCATTCTTTCCTTTTTCTTTTTTTTTTTAGGGGAACTATCATTCTTTCCTAGTTAAGCTGCTAGTAAGTAGTAACTACTAACTAGTAAGCTTTAATTTGACAACAAAAGAATGGCCATCTCTCATCAAAAACAGCAACAAAAACCCATCAAACTCCTCTCAGAATGCTATGTAAAACCAAAATATGCAATTGATGCCGCTAAACAAGCTTACCACTTAGGACCTGTTGATCTAATCATGTTATCCATCGATCCTATACAAAAAGGTCTCCTGTATACACTCCAAAATGCCCCATCTTTTTCATCATGTAATGAAATAACCAAATATTATGACACTAGTCAACATCGATCCATAATAGTATCTCATTTGTTAGAGAAGCTCAAACATTCCCTATCTATTGCCCTCGTTCATTTCTATCCATTAGCAGGTAGTTTAGTTACGCACACATACCCAGACGAGAACTCTTGTTCGATCTTCGTCGATTGTAACAAGGACCCTGGAGCGAGGTTCATCCATGCTACTGCCCTCGACCTCACTGTATCTTATGTTCTTTCTCCTATTGATGTTACCATCGCACATCCATTTTTCGATCTCGGCGAAAAGTATGTTAACTATGATTGTCATACTAAGGCTTTACTATCGATCCAGGTAACGGAACTTCTAGATGGGGTCTTCATTGGTTTTAGCATGAGCCATAGCGTGGTGGATGGCACCTCATTTATTCATTTTATCAATATGTTGTCCGAAATATTTAGATCATATGATTGTAGTAGTGCAACTGAGAGCAAAATGTTCAATATTTCCCGTGTTCCAGTATTAAATTATAGGCCCTGGTTCAGTTATGAACCTGATAACGAGGATGTTCCGGTCATAAAGTATCCATTTGTTGATATAGGAAAGTTTATAAATAATGGGTATAAGTATAATCCAGGTCCATTAAGGGAGAGAATCTTCCATTTTACACCCACTTCAATAGCAAAGCTTAAGGCCAACGCCAACCAAGAATCTGCTGGGATCCACAATGTAGTAATATCATCTTTCCAAGCATTAACTGCGTTTGTGTGGAAGTCCATCACCCGAGTTCGAAACTTACCATTAGATCAAGTAACTACTTGCGTCTTCGTTATTGGTGCTAGAAGTCGATTCGACCCGCCTATTTCAGATGACTACTTTGGGAATTTCATTCGTAAAGGCCATTGGGCCTGCAAGGTGGAGGAGTTATTAGGTAATGGATTGGGTTGGGTAGCAAAGAATATGAAGAAAGTCATTATGAAACAAGATGGAAAAGCAATACTTGATTTCTATAAGAAGTTTGCTAATTCTCCATTTGTGGTTTCACGTGGGTTCGAATCCGATACTCATGGGGTATCGGATTCGAACCCAGTAGTAATGGGTGGATCTTCAAGGTTTGATATGTATGGGCCTGAATTTGGTTTGGGCCGAGCATTGGCTGCTCGAATGGGCTATGGAAACAAAAATGATGGGAAGGTAACTGCGAATCCAGGGTGTCAAGGAGGAGGAAGTGTAGATTTGGAAATTTGCCTAAAACCTCATATCATGGCTGCCCTTGAAGCTGATCAGGAGTTTATGAGTTTTGTGTCATCTAGTTGAGTAATTAAGTAATTTTACTCTAGATTAGATGTATGAATTCCTTTTTGTTGAATAAAAATACACCACATGTTTGGTTTTGATTGTTTTATAGAAGGGCTTGTTATTTATGCGTGTCAAAAACCAACACAATCAAAACTCCAAGCTGTTAGTTGGAACCCCTGCATTGATTCTATATTCTACCAATGCCTTTTGAGTTATGTATGATCTTTTTATCTCCTAGGCTGTAATAAGTTGAGAGCTTATAACTAAATCATATATATATATTAAATACAGTGATTCGAATTGGTATTAAATTGGCAATTTACTACTTCCCTGGGTTTTATATTAGTTTAGTCCACTTTCTTTTTTGGGTTGTTATTTATTACTTTACCTACTTCTTTTTTTCTGTGTTTGGAATGCTCATACCAATTTTATATTATTATCTTTACAATGAAGCTTCTCCTTCTATGACCCACATGTTCCTTTTTTCTTCTTTTTCGAGTACAATTCTCTATCATTTCTTTCGTGTAAACCTAAAAAGGGTGAAACCCCTTTTTTTCAATACCTTTTACAATAAATGTAAGAATAAAAACTACTACCGCAAGTGCATGGTGTACGATATAGCACAACTAGCAAATACGGGTCGAACCCACAAGGATATTATTATTAAATCGTATTACCCACTTAATTATATGAATTTAGCCACTTAGGGTCAACTACAATTACTATAGCAAGAAATCATCTATTAAAAATAAAGCAAGAAAATTAGACTAAAACTATAGTAAAAATATAGGAAATGCTAAAGAAAGTACCAAATCGAGACTATAGATAAACCAAATAAAAATAATAATGGGATGAGATTAGACTTAGATTGGAATGGGCTGAGATTGGACTTAGATTGGGCCTAAGGTGGACTTGACATAGACTAGGGTTCACATAAACATGCAAAATTGCAAATGTGCCCAGATTTTGGAGTAAACTAGACTTATAGGGCCTAAAATGGACTCTAATGCTAGTGGACCCAAAATGAATGCAAATGGATTGGGAATGGATCGATGGGAATGGATTGATGGGATTGGATCGATGGTATTTGGACTAGGCTTAGAATTTTAAAATTCGTGTTTTTTTAAAAGGGACCTTTTTGTTTTTATCTTTTATTGGAAAAGATGATGAGTTAATTTTGAAAAAGATTTTTTTTTTAACGTGTGGTAGGATGATGATTAGTAAATATTTTCGAAAAAGATAGAATAGAAGAGGGTGTAATAGGATAGATCTTGAAAACGATTATTTTAGCTTTTTGAAAAGGATGGGGATATGATGGGATGATATGTTGGGAAGATAAGTAAGAAGGAATATGATGGGATGAGGTAGATATGCATGACGACTCTAACTCTATCATGATCACTTATCTAGATGCACTTTTTAGGATAGACTCAACTTTAGGTGATATGTATGAAAAGATCGATTATCATCTTTGAATTAGGTGTGTTTTGTTTGAAAAAGATGTCCTAAGAGTGATCACAAACAAAGATGCAAAGACAAATCGAAAACAGGCAAATAAACCGACGAAAACGAAACGCGACGCAGCTAGGAGGCTTGCGCTACACGCATATACATTGCGTGTCATGCATGCAGCTCACATCAGACACAAGTTACTTGTGTGCCGCGCAATCAATTGAGTCATGCGCAAGTTCTTGCGTGAGACGCAAGCTTCTTGCGGTTGGTACACTGGTCTGGTGATGCAGTTTTTTATTTCAATGATATATTGGTCATGTTTAGATAATTTCCTAGACTACATTGAGGGGAAAGCATGTTGAACATAGAAAAACATCAATCAATATTGTCATATAGGCAAGAGTAGTATGCAGTTCTTATCCTAGAGTCAAGATCTACGTTTGAAACAACATACAGGTTTAGGTTAAGGCTGAAAAAGGTATACGACTAAGAGATTAATTGCATACTTCATACCATTGATTAAAAAGGTGGTCATATGTAAGACGCACTGCAGTTCTCAAGTCAAGTACAAGAGAACAATGCCATGGTTGGGTATGTTTGCTTATGACTAAGATCCAATACAATCGCTCAGGAAGCTCTTTGAAGAGACAAAGCGCAAACCCCTGAGGGATGGCCTCACACGTAGAACATGCGCTAATGAGGTAAGGACAATTGTCCTTATAGTGGCCCAGAAAAATAGCTATGCATGTGCAAAATTGTAATGTTATTCAAAGGCATAAAACAAATATGAATCGTATTTTTCGAGTTTCACCCACTCATTTAAAAAATTAATTTTTTAAAAATCCTCCCCGATGTAGTCGCCAAATTGTAGGCGTGTTCTTATTGCCTACACGGAATGAGTGCGTATTTGACTACTTCATTGTAAAAGTTCTTTTAAAAATATGTTTTGAAAATAAAGAAATCGCCAACAAGTCTTGAAGAGAAGACCCATAAACCTAATTGGATATTGGAAAATCGTAGGGACGCCTTAGGGACTTATCCCCATCATGACTCCATTAATGGTCATTGAACCAAAGATTGAGTTCGGGGGTGATGTTATGAATAAGACCAGAAATCAAATTTGCCCATTGATGGTCTCTACTTCATAATGATTCATATCAAGTTTTACGCAAATAAATAACCACACATAATATTTTAATACAATCTAAAATTAACCTATGTCGATTTATTAAACAAACAAAAAACTAATTTTTGGTGACATGTTATTATGCAATCATATTACTGGGATCCCAATCAGATTGTCCAATTATCTTATTAGGCGTTAGAACAATAACTCTTTAGGTCTTGTTTATCAATAATAAGCATGTGATGTGATGAAAGCATTAAATCATATAACATGCATATGAATAAAAAGAAGAGTAGAGATTACATAAGCATATACAATATAGCGTTAATTCCTTCAAGATCTACATTATGACAAGTAAATAGTTAGTAAACAAGGAATTAAATTGGAATTGGCACTCAAAAATTATACCTTTGTCTCCTGGGCTTTGTATTACGATCTGCAGGATGAACAATCTTGAAGCTTGAAATAGGAAATTTAAAGGTGTGAATGTGTTTAAATGTGAGCATCCGAAAAAGTCGTTCGAAGAAACAAGCTATTTATACGGAAAGGAAACCGAATAATTGTGAAAAGACAAGGAAAAATTGTGCGCTAGACACACAACCTATGTGTTGCGCGCAATGGCTTTCTGTCCCTTTTTTTTATTGTTTTAAGATTCTTTTTTATCCTTTGGTAAACTATATCCTTTGAAATCCGAAATCAACTATCTTTAGGAATGAAAATATGATTTTCTAAACATCCTTTAAAAATTATTTATCAAGAATAATTACTTAATAAGGTGCGACGCCGCACCTAGAATTCTAGGGTTCTTCCACGAAGTCTCCATATGGTGTAACGCATAAAACAATGGGAAACGGAGTAGGGAGATCGACGGTCACCGAGAGAGCGCCGAGGTAACTCAGGCGGTGGGCGATCCCCCCTTGGGGACTTTCGCGAGGAAGGGTTTTTCAGGGGAGGGGGAGCTTTCCTCGTAAGAGGGGTTTCTTTTTTAAGTGCTAACCATTTAATTATTAGATATCTAAATATTAATAGAAAATATGTGTGAGTCTACTTCAAGTTAAGCTGAAAAAATGCTTAATAAACTCATATTTTATTATTTGGATATTTAATTGACAATTACCTTTTCACCCATTCTCAGGGTAAATGCTAAATTTTTTATGGCATGAAAAACTAAAATTTCTTGATTAAAATATTTACCACGTTAACACGATGCTGTACTTGTAAATTTATAAGATGTCTCAACTATTTTGAATTCTATTACATATAAACTTAAATATAATACCAAAAGAACAGTAATTATGTCTTCAAGTGCATACCTAATTTCTCAACACGCTTATTTGTAAATGGAGGTAGATTGATTTATGTTTAAATTGCAAAATCAGCTACGTGTAGTTCTTTTCTAAAAAGAATATAAATTTCTTTTATTACTTGAAACAATATTTTTTTCAATTATGTGAAACAAGAGTCTATTCATCATACACTCGAATGTACCATGTGTATGGTACATCCAAGACTAATTTTTGCTCATTTGAAACTCACTTTTCATTACATTTTGCTCATTTGGATGATTTCAAATGAGCAAAAAAAATTAGCTTTGTGTATACCATGCTCATAGTATACCTGGGTGTATGATAAAATTTGTATATGAGACACCTTAACAAAAAAAAAAATGTTACAACCAATTATGAACTCATGGTACCACTTCTGTAAGAGCATATAAATCCGGTGCTAACTTTTTTTTTAGAGAAGGGGCGCTAACATTTTACTTTTAACATGAATAATGTAGACAAATCTTGCTATATTGTCAGCTAAACAAGTTCTCCTGCATATTTGGCTCAGATTAGTGGTGTCAGAAACAGATCTGACCGCTGGGTCAACCTGATACTGACCTGACTTGAACATGGTTCGACCTGTGAGGGTCAGTCCCCCAGACCTGACCGAAACCTAACTTGGGATTACCCAGACCTGATCGACACCCGGCAAGATTATATCCTGACCTGACCAGACAGACCTGCATTCAAACCCGAACCCGACCATACTCAACCTGATATTACTAAAATCCAATTTTTTTTATATCTACAAAATCATTTAAATATGTTAATTTATAAAATTGCTTACATTTAATAATCAATTAAATAAAAAATTAAATTTTCATTCAATTTAAGGGTTAAACTTTGAATATCATGTAGTTGTTTATATTTTTATTTTCATTTACTTTTGAATTATTTGTGTACATTGCTCTCTTGTTTTGATTTGACATCTATTGATGTATATATCATAGAGGCTAGCTCACAAGTCACAAAATGTATGTATATACGTAGTATATTAACAATTTTCTAGCTTATCTAAATGTTTGATGTAATTTTAGTACAAGTCATAGTGTTTTAACTGTTGATGAGATTATTTGGTCGTTTTTTAGCTGTTAGTTTCTTAGTGCTTACTATATTAAATGCCGTCTTATTAATTTTTCTGTTGCTTTGCATAATGCAAATGCTTCCATAAAATACTATAGTTTAATTTTTGCACAACATATAATTAAGATCTTAGCTTGTTTGACTGAAGAACAAAGTTAGGTAATTGGGTCAAGTTAATATAATATCATAAATTAATTCAAAATACATGTGTGTCAATGTCAAACGAAGTTACAAAAATCAAATTGCTGAATTTATATGCAGCAAGCCAGCAACAACAACAACCACAAGCAGCAAGCCAGCAACAGCACCAGCATCCAACAAGCAGCAGCATCACAGGACCACAACAACCACAACAAAGTAAAAAAAAATCAGTTCATCATCACATTCGAAACTCAAACAAAAAAAATCAGACATCTTACATACAACAAAAAAAAAGATATTAAACAACTTCACATGAATCGAAACTCGAAATTAAAAAAACCAACCAAAGTTCATCATCACATTCGAAACTCAAACAAAAAAAAAATCAGACATCTTACATAAAAAAAAAAAAAGATATTAAACAACTTCACATGAATCGAAACTCGAAATTAAAAACAAAAACCAACCAAAGTTCAACATCACATTCGAAACTCAAACAAAAAAAATCAGACATCTTACTTAAAACAAAAAAAAAATATTAAACAACTTCACATGAATTGAAACTCGAAATTAGAAAAAACCAACCAAAGTTCATCATCACATTCGAAACTCAAACAAAAAAATCAGACATCTTACATAAAATAAAAAAGATCAAAAAAAAGGAAATTAAACAAACCTCAGAAAAACAGTCGATCGAGGAGAGAGAGAAACACCGGTGAGATCTTTGTGTTTTCCGGTGAGGTTTTTATGCTTTCCAGTCATATCTTTACGCTTTTTGGCGAGATCTTTACGTTTTCCGGCGAGATCTTTACATTTGTCGCGAGATCTTTACGTTTTTCGGTGAGATAGAGATGGAACCGGTGAGAACTCAAGAAAAGAAAATGCTTTCCGGCGAGATTATGTGTTTTTTGGTGAGAGAGTGAAGGAATGTGTGAAGAGTAAAGATTGAAGAGGCGCCACTGATGAGAGAGAGTGAAGGAATGAAGAAGTGAAGACTGAGAAGTGAGAGGCGCTGATGAGAGAGAGTGAAGGAATGACCGAATGAAGAGGCATCGTTGAGTATGAGAGAAATGATATGAGAGAAATGAGAGTTAGGTTAATTTTAGGGTTTCATTTTAGGGTTAGTTTTTATAGGGGGGTTCTTTGGGGTTGTTTCAACCGTTTGATTAGATCTAATGGTTAGGATAGAAAGAGAGGAGAGATGAGGTCTGAAAAAGAAGGGGAGATTGGATCATTTTGGGCCATTGGATCAACAAGGTTTTGCTCTTTTACAAATCAAAGGCTAAAATTTAGGATCCGTGTGTTTGTTTTTTGGCCAATGAGATTTGAGAATGATAATGTTTATGGATTATGGCAAAAAATTTATTGAATAACCAATTAACAATATATTGTTATTATTATTATTAATATTATTATTATTATTATTATTATTATTATTATTGTTATCATGTTATTTTATTATTATTATTTCAAATCATAATGCTTACCATAATCGAGTCATTTGTATTTTATATAAATCCAGTAATTGATCGTATATTCGTAGTTAATATATAATACTCATTATTATTATCGTTAGTTATACTATTAGAGCATGTTAAGAGTCGATACTCATTAATAATCAATCACGTTTTAGCTAGAATGGTTCCAATATTATTATATCGTACTAACATATTTAAGCCTACTGATAAAATAGTTTATTTATAGTCACATATATATACAAAGTTAAGAGATCGAAGACCATAAATACTATATACTAGTATTAAACTATAGTATAATCTAAAAACAATTAACTTAAATAATCTTATAACTTATAAAGACAAGGGAGTATTATGGTTGTTAATCTTATACTAGTATTAAACTATATGGTTGTTAACAAGTTACTATTTAGTAACTAGTAAGTACTTGATAACTATTTTACTTATGGCTGTTACTTGTTAACAGTTAACTTATTGATGCTACTTTTTATAAGCTATGGTTAGCTTTTATAGGGGAGAATGATTTGGGGGTATAATTTATTATTATTATTAGGAAAAATTGATGGGAACAGTCCCAACTATGGGCGGTCTTTCATTTTTGGTCCCAATTAACGTTTATTTCTGAGTGATCCCAACTTTGCCTCATTTTTTCTATTTTTGGTCCTTCTTTACAGGCAACCGGTTGAGTAAGTCAACCTAATTTTTTTTTAATTAAACTTGTCAGAGGGGTTTATTTCCCTCCCTCGTTTCACGAAAAAGTAACTGTGCCATTTACTCCCTTCCCCTCTGCAACACACTCTGCTCACCTTCCCCTCTTCAAATTCCCCCCATCTCTCATCTGTCGTTGAAGCTTGGAGCGAGAAATTGCGGTTGCGAGTTCGCCATTTTTTAAGCTTTTCTCTCTCTCTCTCTCACCACTGCTTGTAGCTGGAAAGTAATTGGGGCGGCGTAATTCGAAGCTTTGGGTAGGTAATTCAAAATCCTCTCCCCCCTCTCTCTCTCTTGTTTAATTTTTTTTTCTTTAGTTTTTATTTTGATTGGAATTGCTGCTTTGTGTGTGGTTTGTCTTCATGGTAAAAGAATTTCGAAATTTTTAAATTTTTTTTTAATAAGCCTTGATTTTTCTGTAAATTATTTGGTTCCATTGTTTCTTGTTACTGCTGTTGTGCTACGACATTGCTTAATTAGTTCTTCTATTTTGCGTAGATTGTGTTGTTATGGATGATTCTGTGACCCTAAGGTTTTTCCATGGAGGTAGTTTTAAGAGGCATAAAATAGGGCATTTAGAGTATGTTGGTGGTCATGGTAGGACTTTTCAGGTTAACCCAGATGAACTATGTTGGTGGTATTTTGTAGAACTTGTGAAAAAATGTGGGGGGTATAATTCCATTGATGAGATATATTACTTGGTTCCTGGACAGAGCTTGGATGAAGGGTTGAGGAGGGTCTATGCTGACAAAGAGGTTCTTGTCATGGCTGACATTGCAATTAAAAATAGGTATGTTGATTTGTTTGTCAAACATGGGATTGATCAGCCTGATGTTATTTTGTCATTAGAGGGAGACTGTGGTCCAAAAAGAAGTGAGGTTTGTGCTGATTTAGGTGGAACTAGTGAGAACACTTTTGTTTTTGGCATTCCTAAACCCAATGCAGGTGGTGGTCCCCTAAAGAAGTTAATACTTAAAAGGAAAGGTAAAAGTGGAAGTCCACCTAAGAGCAGTCCTACTGATGTGTTTATTATACCCTCAGATGAGTTCTACTCAGAAACCCTAGAGTCAACACCCATAAATGCAAGCACACCTGCTGCTCCTCCCCCCTTTAAACACATCTTCAACTGCTGCTCCTCCCCCTTTTTCAGCTGCTGCTCCTTCCCCCTTCTTCACCTGCTGCTCCTCCCCCTTCAACGAGATCTTTGCTCATCCCCCTTCAAACACAACACCACCTCCTGTTCCTCCCCCTTCAACACTGTTGCTCCTCCCCCTTCAAACACAACAACACCTCATGTTCCTCCCCCTTCAACACTGCTTTGTTCACCCACCTCCAGAAGCACCTCTTCCTCCCCCTTCAAAAACAAAACTAGGAAACAAATCCTTCATATTACTTTGACTATGATGATAGATCAGAGAGTCCAATACCCTATGACCAGTTATTTGAAGATGAAGATGCTTCAGAGGAGTCTGATGTAGTGTATGAGTCTGAATCTGATGAATCATACATACATTTGAGTGACCTAGATCTAGTAGAAGAGGGTGTAGAAACAAATGAAGAGGAGGATCCAGATGAGCAGTTCCTACATCAGTTTGCTGCTGAGGTTGATGAGAGTAGTGATGATGAATTAAGAACAGCAATGGAGAGAGTTAAGAGTTGCACAAGCAAGTTATTTGAACTTGCACAGGAGTTGCAAAAGGAGGCAGCATTAGGTAGATTAGGCACTTCCACTACAGGGGCCACATCAGGGGGGAATACATTAAATGCTGAGTGAATATGATGGTGCTGTGAGTGAATATGAAACAAGTGATGGTGAAGAACTAACACCAGGGGAGAGTGATGAGGAAGAGGAGAGTGTGAGAAGGAGGAGACAAAGGAGAGTCACTGTTAGTGAGAACACTGATTTCACAAACTTTGAGTGGAAGGTGGGATTAAGGTTTCCCAATAGAGAAGCTTTTAGGATGGTTGTATGCAAGTTTGCTGTTGTTCGGGGAAAAAACCTCACCTTTGTGACAAGTAACAAAAATAGGCAACAAAGATTGACAGTGAAGTGCATGACTGGATGCCAATTTAGGTTGTATGGGTCATGGGACTCAAGAAGAGCATGTTTTGTGCTTAAATCTGTAGATAAATATGGAAAGAAATAGGCAACTGAAATCATCTTGGATGGCTGCTCAGTTCCTTGACATTTTCAAGGCAAGGCCACACTGGCCTACAAAGGAAATAGTAGAGATAGTTAGGAGGGCTTTTAGGGTAGTCATAAAGAAGGACCTTGCATACAAGGTCAAATACCATGCACACAAGATGCTACATGGGTCCATGAAGGACCACTACAACAAGGTAGGAAGCTACATTGCAGCACTCAAGAATGGCAACCCTGACACAATAATACACCTGATGAACAACCCAATCCAAAGGGGTCATGTTCATGTATTCCATAGGATTTTTATTTGCTTTGATGGAATTAGGAAGGGCTGGATTGAAGGTTGCAGGAAAGTCTTGTGCATAGATGCATGTTTTTTAAAGACTTTCCTAGGGGGGCAATTGATGGCAGCTGTTGGAAGAGATGGAAATAACCATATGTATCCAGTGGCTTGGGCTGTAGTAGAAGGAGAAAACAATAACTCTCGGGACTGGTTTTTCACACACTTGCAGTCAAGCTTGAACTTGGGAGAAGGCTATCAGTTGGCCATTATCTCTGATGAGCATCAGGTCAGTTATTAGTCAATTCCTAATATTGTGTTCCTTATATACTATCTTCTATAGTTTTGGTGCTTATGAATTGTAATTGGTTGATTTAAATGCAATCTATATTGTCATTTGTTGCAAGAATTTTACCCCAATATGAGCACAGGTATTGTGCTAGACACACCTTTGCCCACTGGCATAAGGGGTTCAAAGGTGATGAAATGAAGAATCTTTTTTAGAGAGCTGCAAAAGCATGCCATATGGCTGAGTATAATGAAGCTTTAGCTGATATGGGAGCTCTGAACACAGAGGCAGTTGATGGGTTCAAGGGTTACAACCCCAAAGTCTTTTGTAGGGAATTCATGAAGACAGACACAAATGTTGATGTTATTGTAAACAACCATGCAGAGACTTTTAATGGATACATTATCCATTACAGAACCAAGCACTTAATACACATGCTCGAGGACATAAGGACAGCCTTGATGCAATGACTTGTTGTGAAAAGGACTGAGATGGAGAAGAGCACAGCTACTATATGTCCTAGGGTGCAAGCTAAATTGGAGAAGAACAAGGAGTGTGCTGCAGAATGCTTCCCTATACCATCATCTGCCACTGTCTTCCAAGTTACTCACAACATGGACACACTCCTAGTTGACTTGGAAGCAAGAAGCTGCGCTTGTAGAAGATGGGATATCACTGGGATACCCTGTTGTCATGCAGTGGCAAGCATCTTCTTCTACCACCACAATGCTGAAGATTATGTGGCAGATTGGTATAAAAGAGATGTGTATCTCAAATCATACCATAACTCTATTCCTCCCTGTGTGGGGGAGAGACACTGGCCCAAGGTGGACTACCCTCTTCTACCACCACCAATCAAGATAGGCCCAGGAAGGCTAAGAAGAAATAGGAGGAAAGATCCTGAAGAGAATCCCAAGAAGCCAGGCAGGCTTACAAAAGTGGGAGTGGAGATGCATTGCAGCATCTGCAAATCAGTTAACCATAACAAGAGAAGATGCTCAGATAAAGGGACTGTTGTTGCCCAAGCCCAGCCCAACCCAAAAGACAGAGACCTGTCCAAGCTTCAGTTACAGCAAGGCCCTACACCATGTGAAGCAAATGCTTCCGAACTAAGTCACATGTCTGCAACTGCACAGCCATCCAGGACTAGAAAAAATGACATAGCAATCAGGGGTTGGAGGGGATCCAGAGGTGGCAGAGGTGGTACTGGTAGAGGAAGAGGTGGTAGGGGAAGGGTAAATGTAAGTTGCTTTTGCTTCCTTTAAGCTTAATTTGATCTGGTTGCTCAGTTTAATCAAACTATTTTTTTTATCCTTTTGCTCAGGTCCCTCAAGGTGTTGGTGTCTTTGTCACACCTGATGGAGCTACATATCTCAATGTAAGTTCCTCAACTTTGTTTTTGAGACCTCTCTTATGAAATCAAGATCTAACACCTACTCATTGTGCAGGGGAACTTGCAAAATACAAATTATGTGCCTGATTTCAGCAGTCAAGCATCCACATCCAACAACAATGCAGCCATCAACATCTCTTAGTTTATTGCCATAACCTATGTATTGCCTTTTTTGGCTATCAACATTTTATTTTGGGTCTTTTTAATCAAGTACTGCTAGCCGTTAAGTTGTAACAGATGAGCTTGTTTTTTTTTTGTCAACTACTGCTAGCTAGCTGTTAAGTTGTAATAGAATTCTATGGTTTTTGTTACAATGAAACAATGAAGTTAACTGTCATTTTATTGCCCTGTTCTAACTTGTGTACTCTTGATCTCAAAAACTGCAATATATATGGCAATTCACACAGAATTAAGGCAAAAAATGCTTCATCATATTAATTAACTTGGGTTTTTCAAGCCCATCAACTTACAACCACAACAAAATCCTACCACAATTAGACCTACGTAAAGCCCTAACAACCAGTAAATCTTACTGAACATCAATCCTAATACATGCTAAAGAGAACAACAATGAAGAGTAACCAAGATAGTCCTAAGGCCAGTAATGCATAGTTTTCCCCCTTTGAATACTTAACCACTTCAACACGCCCTTGCATCATTTCTTCCCTCATTCCATGCATTTCTTCCACCATTTTCTGTTTCTTCAGCACAATTGTCTTTAGTTTCTCCTCTAGTTGCTCAAAACGCAGTTCAAGCTCAGAAAAGGCTGTCATTTGCTCCAAGAGCTTCGCTTGCATATGTTTGCATCCCATACAATTTGGTTCCTCCAAATCGCTTTTCCACAGGAAAAATTTACACCTTGTAGGATCCTGGAATCAAATAAAAAGAAGAGAATTACAAATTTGCAACGACTAATTAAAAAAGACTGTAATTTGAACCCATAGAAACTCACAGGCCATTTTGAGCACCCATAGAATTGCTTCCCAACATATTCACCTTTTCTAATAGTTCTAGCATTTGCAGGAAGGTGACAATGGCATACTATGAACCCTCGTTGTAATCACTTAGGCCTCATATGAACCGTCGTTGTAAACATATGAATGTATGATTCTCTTTTGTTATAGTATTATAACATATTAAGAGTCGTTTTACTAATTTATAATCAATAGAGTATTAGATTGGTTTTACAATTATTTTGATACCAAACTTATATTAAAATGATTCAACATATTGATAATATAGTCACAACATAATACATATATACCGTTTATGTTTGTTATTGTTATTGCTATTATTAGCATTGTTGCTACTATTACTATTAGTATTTGTATTGTTATTGTTATTGTTATTGTTATTGTTATTGTTATTGTTAGTATTCCTGTTCTTATTTGTATTACTATTGCTATTGTTAGCCTTGTTACTATTACTGTTATTATTTGTATTTTTACTATTATCATTGTCGCTTTATGTTTATTAGTATTATTATTCTCATTACCATCATAGCTATTTACAAACTTATATATCAATCATAATGCTTATAATAATAAATCATTTATATAAAGTTTGGAATTGATCGTCTACTCGTTATTATTGTCATTGGTTATAATATATAATATTAAAACATATGAAGAGTAGTTCTACTCCTCTACTCATTAGAGTGGTTTTACGCAGTTGATTATTCGAAATAAGAGTTGACTAATACACTAAACATCAAGGTAATCAATATAGTGTTTTTATTGGTTTTTCGTTATCATCCATATATTTATCGCACACACACATATGTCATCCATAACAAAATCAAGATGGCCCGACCAGGAGTTACCCGAAGTTGAATTGACGTTCAATAGCGAATGGACCCGATGTTTCACAATGATCGAACTAAGGTCATTACTAATTCAACTCGAGTACACTTGATTCAACTCAAGCGTACATGAAACCTAAATACGACCTGCGCAAACCTGGTAAAAAAATGTCCACGGGCGATCATACCCGGGAATGGATCGACTTGTAAATGGAACGCTCAGACCTGTCTGGCACCCGGGAATCCCATGATTCAAATGTGTTCGACCCAGTTGAACAAAACCTGACCAATCACGACCTGAGGCACTGACTGTCATAATCCTTACCTGTCCGGGTCTGACCTGGTTCGTCGTGGGTATACCCAAAACCTGTTTGAGAACCTGTTTTGACACCACTAGCTCAGATAGCGAAGAGCGAAAATTCTCGTGCACAATGGAACATAATTTGTGATAAATTTGAGACCTATTGTAGCCATGGTGCGGGTGCCATGCTTGCTTCACTTCATTCCTAGGCCTTAAATTTTTTCTCGTTGATGTTCTGCTCTCTACTATTAGACACTATCAAATAATTGAGAACAAAGCTGCTATCGAAATGTAATGTTAAGGGCCTTCTCTTTGGCGTGTCTTTTTATTTATTTTTTTGAGGTGTCATTGTTTGTGTTGAATCCTTTGTACTCGCATTGGTAATTTCAATCGAATGAACATTAATTTCTATCGGGAGCCCAGGATTAATGCTACTAACATGCTCCATTTGAACCAAGTAAGTGTTGGCTCAGTGGTGATGGGGACTGGCTTTGGTAGGATGGTGTTCGGATCCCCGCAACACCCTTAGGAGAGGAATGGAACCTAACCATCCCGAACTTGGCCTCGATCCGGATGTAGCCCGAAGGGTGAACCGGGTGCAAACACCAAAAAAAACATGCTCCATTTGATCCCAAAAACAGCAACTTCCTTCTTTTTAGGAAATGAAAATTTTATTACCAAAAAGATAGTATTCAAGTATAACAAACCATATATCTAAACAAAACAACGAAGGCTCCCCTAGATAAGGAAGTTGTAAAACCTCAAACAAAAGAAACTATCTTATAGAGGATCAACATGTAAACCAATTTTTTCAAGTCTGTACAAAGTAGATAACCTACCATGGTGTTTGGATCCTCTAGAGTTCTAAAATAACTCTATAAGGTAGAGTTTAAGCAATATCAACCATTGAATAAAAAATCAATGGCTCATATATGATCTATCCAAAATCCCCCCTATTTTTTCTTAGAAAAACCCACCCCCTAATTTTCCCCTCCCACCAATGTGAGCCGTTGATTTTAAAATGTATGGTTCAGATACAACTAGAGGATCCAGACTCACCTACCATGTATTGCCAGGCAATCAATAAAAAGACATTTAGCAGGGGCTGGAGCATTACAAATGAGCTTCCTCCAAAAGGCATTATTGTCGTCAAGTGTTCCTTAATCTTATTGCTTGTATGGTTAATTAATACTTAATATGATTGCACATAAGCTAGATAGTCCTCTAGGCTCGTTTTCAGTCTTTTCTTTCAAGCATATTGGCGTCTATTTATAACCAATGTATACCACCAAAGTTCACAACAGCATCTTTCAAGCTCATCTTTTGCTCATTGTTTAATCACCCAAAAAAAATTACGAATTGTGGGAATTTATTGTTGAATACAAAACTACATAGGTTTTAATGGGTCATCATGATTCATGACATACAACAGTTCATTTTTTTTTTTTTTTTTTTGAAGAGAGGTACATGGAGGGACCAGTGAATCCCTATCTCAGGGAGAAATCACTAGACACCTAAACTAGTGGAATCCCTATCTCAGGGAGAGACCACTAGGAACTAAAGTACAAAGAAAAGAAAAAACCAAAAAAACCTAGATCTAGCTCCTCAAGGAAGCAGTACAAACATCGGTGGCGAAAGCCAAAGAATTAACATCAATTCTTCAAGCTTCACATAAGCGGCCAAGGTGGGCATCTACCCGACCACCACTCGACAGCGGTCGAAGTCGATGACGGCGAAGCATCAACTGGACACATCATCCGGGGAAGGGGTGTCCACCACGGTGTCGAAAAGAGACATAAGCGGCCAAGGTGGGCATCTACCCGACCACCACTCGACAGCGGTCGAAGTCGATGACGGTGAAGCATCAACTGGACGCATCATCCAGGGAAGGGATGGTCCACCACGGTGTCGAAGAGAGTAGATCTGCAAAGAAAACGCCTAAAACAAGCCTGAGCAAGCCGTCCGTGGTGGAGGAGC
Organism: Beta corolliflora; assembly: GCA_947648045.1. NCBI lineage: Eukaryota > Viridiplantae > Streptophyta > Magnoliopsida > Caryophyllales > Amaranthaceae > Beta > Beta corolliflora. The sequence continues at coordinate 138,419 of CANSZD010001437.1, forward strand.
TTAACCGACGACAGTGGCTGGGGTCGAAGTCGATGAGAACCATCGACTAGGGCAGCACTCATCCTCGTGGCGTCGAGATCGCCCCACTGACGAAGAGAGAGTGTCGGAAATTTTCAGATCTAAAAATTTTCAAGATTGTGACAAAAAGAACTTGATATGGGGCGGCAAGAATTCAAGGTTTGCGGTTGGACGAGCCATCAAACCACCACCTCAGTACCAACAAGAGAAGAGACGAGGCGGTGAGCTGATGGGTCTCTTAACGAAGGGGATGAAGCACCGCAGATCGGGGTGGAGATGGCTGAAGAGACTCAGAGGCGAGAGCAGAGAAGAAGAGGCGGTGGAAGAGCGTTTGAGAGGGCGGTGGTAGGGGGATCTCATAGAGGCGGTGGAAGGGGTCTTTAGAGAAGTCTAGAGAGAAGGGATAGTCCTTCTCTCTAGATTTTCTCTTACTAGATTATGCGAATTGATTTGTTTTACAACAGTTCATAATTACTCTTTTTACATAGAAGCATAAACTATGGATAAAATATTCACTGTTACAAACACAAAACTAGCAGTCATAACATCTACTACAGTCGGTAATAGGGTTTCCTAAGTTAATTATTATGTGTTGTACTACTAATCTACCATCAAACCATCGTTGCTCCAGACTCCAGTGCTTGATCCCGTTGATACTCTTGCCTCCCCCCTATAACAGTACAAAGGGAGGGGGGAAAGGTTATAGAGTTTCAAGAAGTTTTAGCAAACTCACTAGAACAAAGTTACAAGCATTCATGAGAAAGTAAAATTTAACCAAGTGCCAGTGAAAATGAAAGGACTTACATTGTATGCTTTTACTCCAACAAGAACGGCTTCAAAAAGAATAGAATCAATCGAAAATATCTGCATAGTCAGGGAGTTCATTATCGTCTGAGAATTCATAGTAGTCATCATCAGACACAAAGTCCATGTCGTCGTATTCATCCGCATAGGTTTCATCAAAATCACTATCATAATCTGTGGTAAGATAGATGTAGTCATCAGTCGAGTCATAGGGACGCCGTAAATCCTTGATCTGTTCAGAGCATCTCTTTGCTAAATTCCCAATAAGATTCACATTAAAACATGCACGAAGGTCAAGGGACTGAAGATGAGGACAATTATCCAGAATTGCTTTCAGACCGTCATTTGTCATGCTATTTCCAATTAGCTGAAGGTGGTGCAGTTCAGGCATGCTTTCTGCAATGGCCATTGCCTCATCATCACATGCCAAAGTAGGATTTCTAGATCCTTGCTCATTCAATTTAAAAGTTCTGAGGTTGGGGCAACAATGAATAATCTTTATGGTTTGCTCTCCTGTGAATGGGCACAGAGTAAGCTCAAGCTCCTCAAGTAAAGGTAGCTTTTCAAAAGCTTCAATAAGTGCAGCAGCGGAAACTGAATAGCAGCACGCAAGGCGGAGGTGTTTGAGCTGACTTGATCTGCGGCACATATACAATGGTTAGAATATATTTAACTGATCCAACTTTTCCATGGAAAGAAGCGAACAAAGTAAAAGCAGAGCGAAAGAACCATAATTTCCTCTCATATTCTTAAACAGCTTTCAATACGTAGCGAGGGGTTGTGTTCAATGACTTGTAAAGTCAGATACAACATAAACTAAGACTGTGAATCAGACATCATATATAGTCAACAAGTTAGATTGTAACGAGACAAGACAACCAAGCTCAGTAGTACGACTAGTATGATTCAAAGCACTTCTAAACCTATATCTTACATTCCTGTAACAAGAATGCACAACAGGAAACCAGTAGCAGAGAAGGCGTTGCAATCTTACTCATCTGAGACACATTCCCTGCCAATGTTATTGTCAAGAACCTACTTCAAAAGAGGCTACACAGAGTTTCCCAATAGATGTAGCCACTGGACATATGACACCATCATTGCTTTTGTTTTTCTGGATTCAGGCTCACTAAAGAGTTATCTAAACAGTACAAATACGTTCTCTAAAGATATATAGATATATCCCATTATACCTGAGTGATTCAAGTCTAATAAAAGATGAAGTTCAAGTCCACTAAAAGATGCCCGAATCATCAACTTTAAACAAATCCAATGGAGTTCTAAGCCTAATTAACGACTACAAACCAAAGATAAATGAAATAACACACCCTAACTCATTATAGTAAAAATTCCCATTACTGAGCTTTAAAATAAATGAAATCAAACATAACAAGTTAAATGACGCATAATTAGAAAATATATAAACTTATCGGTGAACCATCATTTACTCCGTAATTAATCACCATCGGTTAACCTGAACCATTTAACCTTAACGGTTAGGATAATTAAGCAATAAAATGTGACTGTTACAAGGTTAACAATGACGGGTTGTTTTGCACAGCCATATTGCACATACCATATCTGAAGAAAAAAAATCAAACATAGTATAGTTGGCTAGGCCTCATTCATAAAAACTATACATGATGTTCATCAATGCACTTTAAACATCCAAAACAAACAAACATCACACATCAACACATTCAAGATTACAAACAATATCTGTCCTGTTTCTCAATAGTATCTCTTTTCGTGTATATATGTCCGTGTGTGTGCATTGTCCTTGCAAAAAGCATTAATCATCATTTATCCTGAGGGCACAAAGGTACAAACAATGAATCCAGCTTATACGTTTTTCTCCAAAACTTCATTGAACTTCCAAGGCACTACGCCACTACCTCAGGATATAAAAGAAACGGACATAGTTAGCATAAGATGAGGAAAAATGCAGGAGCAGGGAATAAACAAGTAAAGATGATTACTCTAGTGGCAATAATGAAGAAGAGAGGAGAGAAAAAAAGAGTTAATTCTTGCTGATTAGGTTAGTATAATTAACCAAGAATGAAGAAATGAGTAAGGGCAAACATGTTAAACACACAGTTCAAAGTTCAAACAAAAGCGGTTAACTAAATTTGTGAGTTTAGAGGGAAAGAGGAACAGGAAAACATAAGATCATTTCTCCACTTTAACCTAAATAAGGTGTCGTTAGATTCGCAAACTTCAGAACCAATAAAACCAGCGTCTACGCACAGGTTAGAGCAGAAATGCCACGAACTCTAGCAAGTTACCCCAAGCGAAAATTCAATCCTCCCAACCTGGTTCTCCTTACAATTCTTTGTTTTCGTTCTACTTGGGAGGACTAATAATCTTAACAAGAAACCCGAAACCTGTCAATTTACGCAATCCTGACTAAACTAAACACATAACAAGATTAAATTTCACAATAGATAAACATAAGTGTTGGTATGACCGTATGATGGTGTCTTCTCATTACCAAACTAACCATAGAAATTGAAATTGATTGTATATCACACACAAAACAAAAACAAAAACAAAAAAAATCTCCGAAATCCACTGCATTTAAGTCTTGATACAAAAATAAGCATAACCCACACCGCATCACAAATTAGCAATCACTTCATACCATAAACAACCGAAACAGAAAAACACTGCAAAATCATAAATAACCAATATAATTTGCAATGAAAACCTCCAAAATCCACTGCATTTAACTCTTTATACAGAAATAAGCATAACCCACGACTAAAACATACCAAGCATCACAAATTAACAATCATTTCATACGATAAACAACCGAAACCGAAAAACACGGTCAAAATCATAAATAAACAACACAATTTGCAATGAAAACCCCCAATTTATAGGGAAAAGAAAAAGAAAACAAAAGTTACCGCTGTATTATGTAGGTTATAAGTTCATCCCGACCAAAACCCTCAATATCGACATTGTATAAACCACCAGAGCTACGATTAACGGCGCTGCAAAACATTTGCTCGTGTTTTTCAGCCATTTCAGGCTCATTCAAATTGTGCATCGCAACAGTGCGCCACATTGATGGGTCTTTGCAAATATTATACCACAATTTACAAACAAATTGTGCGCTTCCGAGGATTTCTACGGCCTCTAATTTCATCAATATCATCAGTGTTACATCGCGAGGCATGTCTTGCCAGTTTCGCGATTCCTCCTCCATTGACGACATCGTTTAGGGTTCTTAGTTCTTACCTTCCTAATTTACCCGCGCACTCTCTGTCTGTGCTGTGTCTCTCTGTCTTTGTTGCTCCGAGCAGCTGAGCGGTCTCAGTAGGGATTTAGCATTTACGGAAGCTCGATGAGAAAAATTCACCTCATTTTTACTTATTTCATATAAGATTTTATCATAAAAAATAAAGATCAAATTAGATTATATAAGTTCAAATCATATCAGTTTAAATAATGTTTATATTTAAAAACATATTATTATTGTTATTATTATTGTCATTATTATTAGTTTTTGAATCCGTACATAATGTACTGGAAGTTTTATATAGGCCCTGTTCTTTTGGACTTATTTTCAGCAAAAATAAGTAAAAATAAGTTCAGTTCAGCAAAAATAAATTCAGTTTAGTAAAAATAAGTTCAGTTCAGCAAAAATAAGTAAAAATTAGTTCAGTTCAACAAAAATAAGTTCATTTCAGCAATAATAAGTTCATTTCAGCAAAAATAAGTTCAGTCTTGTCTAATGTTGTAATTATTATTTTGTTTTTAATATTACTATTAATATTATTATTATTATTAATATTATAATTATAATAACGATTAATTTGTATTTTTTTTAAAAAAAAAAATTTTAATTTTTTAATTTTTTAATTTATTATTTATGATTTAGTATTTAATATTTATTATTTATTAATTATTATTATTATTTATTAATTATTATTATTATTTATTATTACTATTATTTATTATTAATTATTTATTATTTATTATATTTTTATAATTATTATTTATTATTTATTATTTATTATTTATTATTTATTATTATTATTATTATTATTATTATTATTTATTATTATTATTTATTATTATTTATTATTATTATTTATTATTTATTATTTATTATTTATTATTTATTATTTATTATTATTACTGTTATTTATTATTATTATTAGGGTTATTTGTGGGGAATGACCAAATAAAATAGGTTTTTTGTGGGGAAACACCACTTAAAATTTTTTTTTGGCGGGAAGGACCAATTAAAATACTTCCGTTGGCAACTTAACACCACATTACGATTTCCGGCCAAATTGTCAACTTTCCGGCGTTGACAATTTCTTTCCCTCCAAAACCTCGGTTTTTTTTTGTTTCTCCTCCTCCCCCACCCCTACGCCATACCCACCGGAAACCCCCCTTAGTCCCCTACCTCGAAATCTTCTCACTCTCCTTCTCTCTCATTTTCCTAGCTTCATCCTTCTTCTTCACCTCCCAATCCCAAATCCTCCAACCCCTTTTACGCTGGTTGTCCCTCTCTCTCTCTCCCCTCGTGGGTCCCTGCTCTCGTGGTTCACCTATCGTAGGACGTAGGGGAGGAGGAAGAAGGTTGGGATTTCCAGTGGGTAGGGCGTAGGACGTAGGGGTGGGGGAGGAGGATTCCGGTGGGGTTTCGTGTGGGTAGGGCGTAGGGGGTGGGGGGAGGAGGATTCCGGTGGGGTTTTGTATGGGTAGGGTGTAGGGCGTAGGGGTGGGGGAGGAGGATTCCGGTGGGGTTTCCGGTGGGTAGGGCGTAGGGGGTGGGGGAGGAGGATTCCGGTGGGTAGGCCATAGGTGTGGGGGAGGGGGAGAAACAAAAAAAAATCGATGTTTTGGACGGAAAAATTAGTCAACGCCGGAAAGTTGACAATTTGGCCGGAAAATCGTAATGTGGTGTTAAGTTGCCAACGGAAGTATTTTAATTGGTCCTTCCCGCCAAAAAAAAATTTAAGTGGTGTTTCCCCACAAAAAACCTATTTTAATTCGTCCTTCCCCACAAATAACCCTTATTATTATTATTTATTATTATTATTATGATTTATTATTTATTATTTATTATTATTATTATTGTTATTATTTATCATTTATTATTATTTTTATTATTTATTATTATTATTATGAGAAGTATGAGAAGTACAAAGAAAAGAAGTACAAAGAGGCGAGAAAAGAAGCCAAGAAGGCAGTACGGGAAGCTAAAGCACAGGTAAACAAAGAGCTTTATGCAAGATTGGATACGACAGAAGGTGAAAAAGACATTTATAGAATTGCGCGTATGAGGGACAAGAAGACAAGAGACATAAGAAAGGTAAAATGTGTCAAGGGTGTGGACCAAAGAGTGCTTGTGGAGGATGAAGAGATAAAGGATAGGTGGAGGTCGTACTTTGATACCTTGTTCAACGGTGATAAAGCACAAGACATCGGGGATGTACACATTCCGCTAAGTATGTTAAATCGAGAGTTTATGAGGAGGATTCAAAAGGGAGAAGTCGTTGCAGCATTAAAAAAGATGGGATTGAAGAAAGCTACGGGGCCAGATGGCATACCTATCGAAGTTTGGAGGTGTTTAGGGGGGAGAGGAATCGAATGGCGACAACATTCTTCAACATGATTTGGAGACACAACAAAATGCCATTAGAATGGAGGAAGAGTACTTTGATTCCTTTGTATAAGAACAAAGGCGATGTACAAGATTGTACCAACTACCGAGGAATCAAACTAATGAGTCATACGATGAAACTGCGGGAAAGGGTGATTGAGCAAAGACTTAGGAAACATGTGAAGATATCGGAGAACCAATTTGGATTTATGCCTGGAAGATCGACTATAGAGGCCATCCACCTCTTAAGACAAACAATGGAACATTACCGTGATAGGAAGAAGGATCTACATATGGTTTTCATTGATTTGGAGAAGGCATATGATAGAGTACCAAGAGAAATACTTTGGTGGGCGTTGGCAAGGAAAGGTGTTCCACAAAAATATATAGATATCATCAAGGATATGTATGAGGGGGCAACTACGAGTGTGCGGACTACGGTGGGGAGGACAGAAGAGTTTCCTATTACGATCGGAGTGCATCAAGGTTCTGCACTTAGTCCCTTTCTCTTTGCCCTAGTCATGGACGAACTAACGAGGTCAATTCAAGATGATATACCATGGTGTATGATGTTTGCGGATGATATTGTGTTGATTGATGAAACAAAGGAAGGTATTGAGAGAAAGTTGGAATTGTGGAGACATACATTAGAAGCCCGGGGTTTTAGATTGAGCGAAGTAAGACGGAGTATATGGAGTGCAAGTTCGGTGGGGTTACAAGCGGCGAGGCGAGGGCGGTCACTTTGGATAGCAAAGTGGTTCAAGGATCGAACGTCTTCCGTTACCTAGGATCCATTCTCCAAAAGGATGGAGAACTGGATGGAGACGTGGCTCATAGAATTAACGCGGGTTGGTTAAAGTGGAAAAGCGCCACCGGATTCCTTTGTGATTCGGCATTCCCCAAAGCTTGAAGGGAAAGTTCTACCGTACGGCAATTAGGCTCGCTTTGTTATATGGCACCGAATGTTGGGCGGTGAAACAATGCCACGTCCATAAGATGAACGTGGCGGAGATGCGTATGTTGCGGTGGATGTGTGGCCACACAAGGAAAGACCGATTAAGAAATGAAGTGATCCGGGAAAAAGTTGGAGTTGCATCCATTGAAGAAAAGATGAGGGAGAATCGGTTAAGATGGTTTGGTCATGTGAAAAGGAGATCAGGTGATGCACCGGTGAGAAGAATTGAAGAGTGGAGGAGTAACCAAGTTGTAAGGGGTAGGGGAAGACCTAAGATGACTTGGATGAAGGTAATTGAAAGTGATATGAGGTTACTTGGGATTGAGGAGAGCATGACGTTGGATAGAAGTGAGTGGAGGGCGAGTATCCATGTGGAGGAAGGGGTGTGATTTCGCATTTATTTGTTTTTCTCAATTGTGTTGGTATTAAAACCTTTTGTTGAAAACCTCTTTTTAAACTTGTTGGTGTAAACCTTGCTTTAAAAAAAAAAAAAAACCTTTTTATCACTCTTGGCGATGCCATCTCCTTTGGTGACGGTTTCAGTTGACGATTCATGTTAGCCGACCCCAAATCACTTTGGGAATAAGGCTTAGTTGTTGTTGTTGTATTATTATTATTATTATTTATTATTTATTATGATTTATTCTTATTATTTATTATTTATTATTTATTATTATTATTATTATTATTATTATTATTTATTATTTATTATTTATTGATTATTATAATAATAATAAGTATTGATAATATTATGTTAATACAGTTTAGTTCAGCAAAAATAAGTTCAGTTCAGCAAAAATAAGTTCAGTTCAGCCAAAATAAGTTCAGTTCAGCAGAAATAAATAAAAATAAGTTTAGTTCAGCAAAAATAAGTTCAGTTCAGCAAAAATAAGTTCAGTTCAGCAAAAATAAAATAAGTTCAGTTCAGCCAAAATAAGTTCAAAAGAACAGGGCCGTAATTATGTTTTGTAATATTTATTTACAAAATCAAAGAATACAGATTCTAAAGGTTAAAATGGTATCTTTTTTTTTTAAATAAGAGAGAAAACCTAGGCTAGTCCCTTAAATGGGACCAACCTAAAACATCCTTCCGGATGATAGAGAGGAAATTGAGGTGAGGAAGTTCAAACCAGCAACGAAGAGAACCACACGAGTGACCTTTGTGAGCCAGGAAGTCCACCGCCTAATTCGCCTCCCTGAAACATTGAGAAAAATAAACATTCCTAAGATGGAACAAATCAAAGTGAGCATCACAAACTAGGGCATTAATTTCCCAAGGAACTTTCCAGGTCCTTCGGAAAGAATTAATCACGGTAAGGTTGTCCCCTTCTACGTACAATCAGGTTCTTAATACCAGAGGTCAGAGTAGCTCGAACACCCTCCATCATTCCCCAATCTTCCGCAACAAGAAGATAATGACTACTATTGAGAGACATCGCACCCATAATAACAATACCACCAGACTCATTTCTGATAATAAAACCACAAGAGGCACTACCATCTTGAAGTTTCAACCCATCAAAATTTAATTTGCAAGTCTCTGACGGGGGCTTAACCCACCAAACCTCCCTAGGAATAGACAAAGGCTTTGAACAAGGAGAAAGACAAACACTAGGACCATTAAAAACCTCATCCGCTTCTTGAATAAAGGACCATTCTTGGATAAAATTTCTGATTAAGATTATCGATTTGAAACAGGACACCGCCTCACTTTGAAAAGAAAAAAGTTATTACGTGAAAACCAAACATGCACCAGAGACAGGCCAGTTGACAGAGAGAAGACAGTGAAAGACTATCATGTCGAAGATAGAGCTGATCAACTCCAGCCCGGCCCGCGGGCCTGGCCCGGCCCGGTCCGGTTTTTGGGCGGGCTTGGGCAGTTTTTTTGGGCCCCCAGGCGGGCCGGGCCCAATTTTTTTTTTTTTTGGGCGGGCTTTGGACAAGCCAAAAAAGACTTTTTAGTCTAAATTTGGGGCCCAACCCGTTTTGGCCCGCAAAAGTCCGCTCGGTCCGGCCCGAAATACCGGGCTTTGGGCATAATTTTTTGGCCCAGATTTGGACCCGGCCCGACCCGGCCCGCACAATGATCACCTCTAGTCGAAGAGCAAAAATACTTTCAATCCCCTCACTTCTATCCACTATGGGAATGACCGCCCAAGACTCTGTCTGGGAAAGTTGGAAGGCAACATCATGAGTGAAGGGACACTCAAAAAGAAGATGAAAGGCATCCTCAAAATGAAAATCACAAAACACACATTCCTTAGGCATAAACACATGAGATTTCTCTAATCGAACTTTGGTGGGGAGACCATCCACACACACTTTGCATAGAAAAAATTTGATTTTAGGATGAATATTCAAGGCCCATATCTAGTTAAATCCCACTTTAGTAGGAACATGCTTAATTATCTAAAGATTGAAGAAATTTTACTCCAGACTTAACTGAGTAAATCGTCCCATCAGGATTTAAACCCCAATCCAATATATCTTGTCAAGCCGAGGAAGGAATAAACACTAGTGGAAAAAACTTATTTTGCTGCTTTATAAATGCTTGGGTTATTTAAACAACCCGAGCATTTGACAGCCTTTCTAAAAATTTTTTTTAGAAAAATCACTAATGCTTGGGTTTTTCAAAACAATCGAAGCATTTGACTATTTTAATAAAACTTTCTATTTATTTATTCTCTTTTTCCCCATATTTGCTCATTGGAATTAGAAACCCCATACCCCCCCTTTCTCTCTCCTCTTTTCCTCTCTGCCTCCTATTTTCATTTCTCTTCATCGACTTAGGGTTTTCTCGCCTTCTCTCTGTTTCTTCCTCTTCGTTGTAAAGCAAGTTATCAGTTTCTTCAAATTGAGCGTCATATATTAGCAGCTTTTCGCGAACAACAACCAGCAGTTTTTTATGGAAGACGCTGCTGCAGCGATTTCAGAAGCCTCAGTTCGTCGTTCGATTGGTAAGTTTCAACACTTATTTTCTCTCTCTCCTCACTTTCTCTCTCTTCTCTGCTTCAATCATGTCGATAATGGTGGATTTGTGTGCGTAGAAAAGAAATAGAGGTGCGAAGTTGAATCCTAACCTAGTGAGCAAAACCCCTACTGATCTTGACAGAGAAGATTCTGATGACGTTCTTGAGGATGTTCGCCCGAAAGTTAAGCGCAATCGTGTTGTTGGAGCTGCAACCGTTGTTAAATTTGACCATATTAGCTTGATTGGTGAATTAAATTCGATTTAGGGTTTTGATTTTCGATTATTATGATTCGATGTTGAAAAATTGGTGCCAAATTAGCCGAATTCATGATCTCTAATCTGTAATGTGGTTGTTTTGGACTTCTAGTGTGGCTTTGTTATCTGTTTAATTGAATTTATCTGCAATATGCTTGATTTAGTTAGACGTAGAATTTAGTTGATTCGTTGGTGTAATTCTGGAAGACTGTGAGAAGTTATAGCTTTTTGTTGATGTAATGTATCCAAATTTGCAATTTCGAAGTAGCTGGATTGATTTGGTTTGCGATTTTCATATGTAAATGAGTAAAATTAGGAGGTTTAAACCTCTTTTTGAGTATTATTGGAATTTACAATTTTGAGATAGATATACTTACTTGTTAATAGTTTGATTGGGTGTTGGTGGGTGTACTGCACCTTTTACACTGGTTTTCATTTGGATTATTACATTGAATTTACTGGAGATCCGATGGAATCTTCGTTGTATCTTTGTTTTCATTTCAATCTTCAGTCTATTCTTCTCAATATCAAGGTACATTTGATTGATTTGATAATAGTGCTATGTGCATGATAATCGTCGCCTATGTAGTTCAAACTTCAAAATACTGAAACAGAGTTGAAAGAGTGAAGAATGAAGATTTTGAAATGATTGCTCAGTTGCTCCTCTAGATCTCTCTCTTATAATACAGAAGTATTCAAGTCCCAAAAGGTATTACTAGCATGTCCATCAACAATTGCTAGTTCCAGAAATAGTGATTGATGTTCCATTTCATGAATTCACTGCCACTTTTTGTCTATTGCAGATGGGATATCAAGGAGGAAACTGCTAGCTCTTGGCATTACTATCCCTATAATTTTTCGGTTCACAGACACCCCTATTTCATGTGAGTGGTGATAAACCATACTTGTTTTTTCTGGAATTTGGAGCATGCTTATGATTTGCTAAAATGGCAACAATAAAATAAAGATTTTGGTTTATGTTTATCTTTGTGATATATTTAAATCGAGTGAAGTCTAGAATTGCAACATCTCATAATAACTTGACGAGATGAAAAGCAAGTTTTTTAAGAGGAATGAAAGAAAGAAAACAGACAACATGTGCTTTGTTTAACCTTTTCTTTTCCTACGAAATCCTTATGTGCTTTATACTTTATATATCTTGGGTGTTTACTAAAGTGAACACTTCTGGACACCAATTGAAACAGTAATATAGATCAATTCGTGAGGATAACTTTTTCCAAGCGTTTAAGTTTAAGTTTTACCCTTTAAGATTTGTACAGTTTGATGTCGGTTGCTTTGATGTCTATTTATGGCCTAGTTGTTGACCTATTTAAGCTTCTATACTCACCATTCCATCTTCCGCACTCGTACATAATGACAATGGGTGTGCTGTAAATCTTATCAAATTGTGTGCTATAATATTTTCTATATTACTTTTGCTATCTAAGGCTGCTATTTGAAACTGTGATTTTCTTGCTATCATGTTTTTTTTATTTGAAAGCATTGCTGAATTGTTTATAGTTCATAATCATAGAATTTGCTCTGCTTTTTTATGCAACTGAATTAATGGTTTCTGTTTCTATTTCCTATTTCGATTTCCAGTTTCTAGGGTTTCATTTCATATATACCATTTTCTCTCTAAGTTTGTGATTTTCTTGCTATTTGAAACTGTGATTTTCTTACTATCATGTTTTTTTGATTTGAAAGCATTGCTGAATTGTTTGACTACTCTTTTGAACTTTTGAAAGTTTAGGATTAATATGCTCCGGATTTGGTGGATTTAGGAAGGGAATTGATTTGGAAATTTTATGTGCAATATACTCTAGTATGTGAGTCCGACTTGACTATGCAATTGTGAAATTGCTAATGAGCAGCTTCAATAAAACCAGTCTATGTACTATTCTCTCCGTCTACATTGGTTGCTACATTTCCTTTTACACAAAATTTACTTGCTACATTCCTGCTCGTCAATTATTGTTTGTTGGTTCATCAAATGTAGCAAATAAATATAGACGTTTTATGTTTGCGTTTTTTATTTTAATAGTGAAATTTTGTTTTGCAATCACTAGTTCACCACCCACCATAGTTTAAGTTATTAACTGGTTTGATGTGATTGCATGAACAGACATCGCGAAGGGACTGCTGCAGCATTAAAGAAAGCCATACTAGGAACAGTAACATGAGAATACAGATTAGAAGCTGCAAACCGAGGGAGACCATTACTTTTTAAAGGTTAGTTAATAGTTTTTTCTCACCTTTCTTTACTCCCTAATTTATAAATACTTGTACTTAGTAGATTATGGTTTGTAGAATAATTTTGTATTCCCTAAAATATGGTTTGTAACTGATTAGGTTCATTTGGTTATTTATATTTCCAAGTCTTGGAGTTATTAGTGCTATCATTCTGTTATAATGGCAGTTTTAGCTTCAATGAATGGCATGTTAACAATGAGAGTAAAGGTGAGTGCAAGCAGGGTAGTTTGAACAATGGAGCTCAACATGTGAATATTTGGTTTCTACTGCATGCATGTTCTCATATGACCCTAGCTAATTTTATTTCTCATATCAAATTGTCTCTCTCCAACCCTTAATTTTATTGTGTTGCTTTCTTTTGACAGTCACTTCTTGCAGCTCTTTTATATCTTTTATGCAGATTTCACTTTGACAACTTATTCTTTTGCAAGCTAATTTGTTAGTGGGTTGTTTCATGTATCCATAACGCCTGTAAATCCCAAGTCCATCACGATTCTATCAGATTTATGTGTGTGGTTTACCTTCTTTTAATAATTATCTTCTGATTTTGTTTTCGAGTTTTTAATCATTAATTAGTCTTTTGTTTCTCTGATGGTTTGATAATTTGTTGTATATGTAAACCCATGACAATGTTCTACTTAAATTAATTGTTTTGTGCTGGTAATTCTTTTATAATATGCTGTTAATCATGGAATTTTCTTTCTTATATGAGCTTTGAGACTTTGCATGACAGGATTAGTTGTTGTAGATTGCTCTGCTAGTTCAGTCAATCCAAAAAAAGAGGTTCTCCTTTTAAATTAATTGTTATGTGTACTTTGTTAATGAATTTTGTAGCAGTACTACCTTCTCCTTTTATTTGGATGGATGTTTTGCAATCTATACGAGATCGATTCATGATTACTTTTTATTTTTTGAAATTAAAGGTTTTCTTCTTGTAAGTAATGAAGGGTATATAATGATCATTGTTATATTATTTGGTTTGTCTCATTAGGTGCAGAGGTTGTTGTGGTTGTGGTGTCCTGATGAGCAGGTTTTGAATCAATCTGATGGTGATGATGTTTTAGCGTGTGAGAATGATGATGAAGAATCTATTGCAATGATTGAGGAATCACCATCACGCAAAATGGTGACAACTTTTCTTGGTTTAGATTTAGAATTCTTGCCTGTTTTTCACGGAACTTTTTTTAGAATACTAATTATGGTGTCTTAGAGGCATAATGAGATTTTTTTTTGCAATTATTATCTTGTTGTTTATACTTGTGTCATGACATATTAATTTTTTATTTGATTAATAAAATTTCAGTTTATATCCTTCTTATATATGTTCTTTTGATTCTTATAAGAGTATAAGTAGTCTTTAAATTATGTGGGGACAATGGTGTATGAGTTGTATGTATGTTGGCATGATAGGGGCTGCCACTAAAAGGTACTAGTAATTGAGTACGTCACCTATATGTAGAACTTTTTACTCCATGTTGGTGTATGTACAGCTTCAGTAAGCTGTACAATTTTTAAAATAAAAAAACTAGCAAATGCTCCGGTTGTTAAGAAAAAACCGGAGCATTTGTGCTACAAATGCTCCTTTTTTTTCTTAACAACCGGAGCATTTAACAATCAAATGCTCCGGTTTTTTAAACAACCGGAGCATTTGAGACACCAAATGCTCCGGTTGAAACCGGAGCATTTGTAAAATGCTCAAATGCTCGTATGGCGTCTGCTACGGGTCAAATACGGAGCATTTGTGGGCTTTTTAACCAGAGCAATTGATGTTTTTTCCACTAGTGAAACATGCCAACTACATCCTTCACGATGCACCTAGGAAGACATCCCTCCAGCAAAAGCCTATTCCAGGTTCTATCCTCTAAGATACAATCACCAACACACAAGTCATCAAACCCCAGAGGACCAAAAACAATAGAAGAAAGAGGTACTGAATACACCCAATTATCATGCCAAAAGGAAATCTTAACACCATCTCCAATTTTCCATCTCAGACCCCGTCTAAAAACTGGGCGAAGACGCATAAGATTCCTCCACTGCCAAGAAGTACTACTACTTGGCTCGTAATCCCAAAGCGAAGCTTGTTTTAAATACTTTTTCTTAACCAAATCAACCCAAATATTATAAGGGGAAGAAATAATTTTCCATAATAACTTCATTTGAAAAGCCATATTAGTAATCTTAGCCTTCCTGAACCCCAACCCACCAAAACACTTAGGGCGACAAATTGAATCCCATCCAATAAAATTTGCTACTCCCATATTAGGATCTTTATTCTAGAAAATTCTTGTTCGTTTTATCAAAATCCTGCAAAATGGCAGAAAGGAGAGAGAAACTCTGCATTTGATAATTCGCCTTTGTAGCAAGATTTGAATGGATCAAAACAGCACGACCCGCTTGGGAAAGCAAATTTGCTTTCCATTTCGTTAACTGATTCCTTGTCTTATCTAGCACTTCCCCAAATGTATTTTTACTAACTCTAGAATCAATAATGGGACACCCCAAATAATTACCTAAAGAGAAAGGATTATCCATCAAAATTATATTTTTAAAAGAAAGACAATCTGCTTGCGAAACGTTATAGGTGCACTGAAAGGCTGATTTATGAAAGTTAACTAACTGACCAGACATAGAACAGTATTTATCTAAGATCGATTTTATAATACTACAACCCTCAATATTTGCCTTTGCAAACAACATAATATCATCCGTGAAGGTTGAAAACGGCACTTTAATGTCCAATCTACCAAGCTTAACACCATGTAATTTAGAATTATTGAAACTATGCTCATGAATCTGACGCGCCAAAAGTTCAGCACATAAGCTAAAAAGGTGATCCCCTTGGCAGAGCCCCCTGAGAAGGATAAAACCTATCCCCGGGAATTCCATTAACTAGAACAGAAAAAGAGACTGTAGATATACACTCTTTGATCCATTGGATCCAAATCGGACGAAAACCTAATTTCTCAAGGGTCATAAGAACAAAATTCCATTCAAGGCGATCATACGCTTTTTCCATATCCAACCTAATTGCAATCCAACCTTCTTTACCCCCCCTTACTTTTAAACGAGTGAAAAGCCTCATGAGCAATAAGAATGTTATCTTGAAATAGCCATTTCGGAATAAAAGCTCCTTGCAAAGGGTGAATAATGGATCCTAAATAATCTTTAAGGCGATTAGTGAGAATTTTAGAAATAATAATCTTATAAATGGTCGAACATAGACTAATGGGTCTAAAATGATTTGCAGATTCAGGTGAATCAATTTTAGGAATCAAAGTAATGAAGGTGTGGTTAATCTCATTCAGCAACTTGCCAGAATGGAAAAAGGTCTTGACAGCTCGACAAACTGAACCCCCAATGAGGGTCTAATACTTTTGAAAAAAGAAAGGAGGAAAACCATCAGGTCCTGGGGTCTTATCTAGATCAAATACTGCACTCTTGATCCCTTCACTTGTAACAATACTAATCAGTCTTTCGTTGTCCTCTTCTGACAAAATGAGCGAAATAAGTTCAAAATTAACCATGTGGTCAAACCTGCAATTCTTATTCGTTGTAAAGCGGTTCCTAAAATCTGAAGTAATTTCATTTTCAATAGAAGGACTTGTAACAACCCCACCCGAACTCGTTTTAAAGGATTTAATTTGATTACGATTTCGTTTTATTGTACCAGAATTATGAAAATAAGAGGTATTCACATCTCCTTTATGCCAAAAACCATCTTTGCACTTTTGCTTCCAAAAGGAAGCTTGATAAGAAAAGAGCTTTGCACGTTTTTCAAGTAACCGGTCCTGTGAGGCTTGAAGCTTCACATTGTCCAAGTCACTTAGAATTTTTGATTGGATATTACTAAGATGAATATCCACTTCTTGAATTTGGCGATTTACATTTCCAAATCTAAACTTACTCCACTCCTTAATCTTACTTTTCAGAAGCTTACATTTTTTCATAAAGCAAAACATAAAGGATCCAACAAACTTGGCACACCAAGTTTTCTTAACCAAAGTATCAAAGTCTTTTTCTAACACACCACATTTTTTGAAATTGGAAGGGGGGATCTTAGAATGAATAATTTGATCAAGGTTTAAAAAAACTTGACAATGATCGACGACGTAAACACATGATTAAAAATTGAAGCAGAAGGAAAAAGATTGAATCAAGACATGCTAGCCATTGCCTTATCAATACACTCAAAAATATTGTTTTCACCACTCTTTTTCTTTCTCCGAGAAAACGGGCTACCCATCTGATTAAGTTCAACACAATCCAAGCAATTCTTAAAATTATTCATTCTATTAAGACAGTTATAATTAAGGTAGCACCTCCTAACTTGTCATTCTTGAAACTAATCTCATTAAAATCCCCTAAATTTATAAACCGATAAGAAAGAGATTTTGCATACAAAATCAACTCCTCCCTAAAATAATTTTTACATAATTTTGAGCAGGGTCATAAATAAAGATAGCAATAAACGAGACATTAGACATTAAATAACTTATATTACAAGCCAAAAACCGGCTAGACTTATGAATAATCGAGATGGTAAAAGGTGCAGTAGGATCGTCTTTCCAAAGCAGCCACAATCCACTAGCTAGTTCGATGGTAGGAAGCACTTCCACATGACTAAACCCAACACTCTTTACAGCAGTAGGAGAGGGATGGGTTATAGTCTTAGTTTCACAAAGCATAAACACAAAAATTGTAACACCCCGACAATTCTCTCTGTTCTAAAATACCTTTTAATATAAAACATAGAGAATTATCAAAGTATTATCGCCTGTGTGAAAACGTATCGGCTTATTCAAAATTTTACAGCGGAAAACAATAATAATAAACTTAATAAATAAAACTTAGTCAACAATAAAGTCAACTCCAAAACCAACCAACAAAACCAAAGTCAACCTCAAAACCAAACCAAACCAACTACAGAAAGTATAACTCAAAAGTAATGTAAAAAAACTACACAAGTTCTCCAATCCCGAACCCAATGATGCATCATCTTCAAACCTGTAGATGGAGAATGCACTATTGATCCCTAGAGACTGCTCACCAAAATGGGTCATCACAGGATCAATAAAGCAAAGCCATGATCAACATACACAACAAAAGCACGTAATCAGCAAAGCTGAGTACTACATACGAAATAAATAAACAATCCAAACATGATACTAATAAATAGTAGGTAGGAATAAATAACAGTATAATAACTTGCATACAACTTTTACTGAAACTAAACTTTAACAACATACTTATTACTTTAAATGGAATAGTCAATTGACCGAGTTGTCTAACTAAAACCAGCATTCCCTTAGGAAGACGAAATGCGGGCACGACTCCGTATTCCCATGACCTACGATATTGATGAACCTTTGAAATAAAAAAATAGGACACGGTGATCAATCCGGCCCCAGAAAAAGTCATGGCCCGCTCACCATGTACCCCAACTTCTAATTGTCCAACACTTCAGACGTGCACCAGTCTAAAGCTATTGCTATCCAGTTTCACTTTACATGATTTACCAGTTATTACTTGTTTATGACTCGCAAGTACAACAAACATCATAATCAATCAACAATTACAAACTTCTATTTTTATCTTAGGATTAGATAAGTGATCACACAACTTAACAATCCAAGTTACTTTCAACTTTAATCCTATCCTTTCTATTTGTTGAACCTAGCCAACAACCAAATTACCTTTCATAGGCATAAAATATCAACTTACTGAATAAGGCCATTGGTCCTTATAAAGCAGTGAAATACTCAAAAGGGAACAATGATCAATCATGATCCAATACTAATAAATATATTAATTCCCCCATGTGAATTAATAAAATAAAGTTCCCAACCAACATGCTTGCATCAATCTTCCTTACAAACATGATATAAACCTCATAATAGAAATCTCATAATCAACATGTTTACACAACAACATAAAACATGCAAAATCCAACATAATAAATATCATATATGAATTCAACATAGTTCCTATACATGATACTACATAATTCTCCTTCCTAAAATCAGGATACTACCTCAATCAACACATAGATATGTACGTACCTTGTATAGACAAACTGGGATGCCACTTTAACAAACTTAAAAGTCGCCTAGAGAGAATTATCCGCCTAAAATAACCAATATAAATTCATAATCAAACCTTCATGAATTTACAGCAATAATAACATACTTTAAAACCTCTTAAACATGATTAAAACCTTTCCCAATAATAAAACTTGGTTATTAAACCTCCTAGCATAATTCTCACTACACTAGTGGTTAAAATCCGTCATAAAACAATTTAAAAATTCTTTCTTTAAATTTCCAGCAATATAACATGAATTAAAACTCCCTTAAAACATATTCAAACATGCTTAGAAACATAAAGGCAATAACTTTCATAACTTATAATAAAGTACTAGGTTTTTCTAACTTTCAATACCCTAAAAATTCATGCTTTGATAATAAAAATCTAGTTTAAACCCAACTATGCAAATCTGAATTTTATTTTGTCAATACACAAATTATATAAATTAGATTCAATAATAAATCATCAACTTATAACTTTTAAACATAAACTAAATAAAACAAAACCTAAAAATACAATCTTTGAATAAAACTTAAGGAGGAAGAAAACAAACCAAAGCAACAAAAGAGGAAGGAAGAAATGCCGGTCAAAGAGGGCAGCAGCAGCGCGCGGCTGGCGGCTGGACGGTGGTTGGCGCGGTGGTTTGACGAGGAGGGGAGGTTACTTGTTGAAGAAGAAATTGTTGCTTGGGAAAGAAGGAAGGAAAACCGTGAGAGAGGGAAAGAGGAGAGAGGGCGCCGGTTTCTTTGAGTGAGGAGAGAGAAAATATTGTGTGGGGAAAAATAGGGGTTTAATGAATTTATATATGTTTTCCTTGTGGGCTTAGAAAAAGGTAATTGGGCTAGGATTATAAATCCTTTTCCAAATCTAAGAGTGTTTAGGCTCCTCACACCCACTTAAAATCCTTTTTCAAATCCAATAAGTATTTCAAACATTTCAAATACCTTCAAAGCATGACTTTAATAAAATATTTGACTTGAATAAATCATTAAAATAATTTATTTGACTTTCAAATACTCAACCTTTGAAGAAATAAATCATTAAAATGCTAAAATATATTTAAATATAAATAACTATATATTAAAATATATTTATAAAATTCATAAAATTACGGGGGATTACAGTCTACCCCTCTTAAAATAAGTTTCATCCCGAAACTTGACACGAAAACTCACACATTTTCAAAAGTTTTCAACTCAAGTCCCCTTGGAGAAATACTTGTGCCACTCATGTGCACTCTTTTGCTAACTTAAAATCACTTGTGTTACTCATGAACACCTTTTCTTATGCGGAGAATCTATTTATTTTGCACCAACATGTGCAAATCACCAAAATAAGCATAAAAATGCATACAAATACCATAAAAATAGGTAAAAAGCGCGAAATTCTATCACATTCTACCCCCCTTAAAGAAAACGAGTAACGCCCTCGTAACTCACCTCAAGGAATAAATCTGGTTACTTCTTCTTCATTTCAGCTTCAGCTTCCCACGTCGCCTCTTTGGACTCATGGTTTGACCAAAGCACTTTCACGATATTGACATCCCTATTGCGTGTACTACGCACCTTCTTATCAAGAATTTTCACAGGTCTTTCCTCATATGTGAGGCCACTATCAATCTGGATCCTCTCACGCTCCAAGACATGACGTTCATCAGGGATATAACGCTTGAGTTGGGAAATGTGAAACACATCGTGCATCTTCTCGAACTCCATTTTCAAAGCCAACCTATAAGCTACC
Organism: Beta corolliflora; assembly: GCA_947648045.1. NCBI lineage: Eukaryota > Viridiplantae > Streptophyta > Magnoliopsida > Caryophyllales > Amaranthaceae > Beta > Beta corolliflora. The sequence goes on from CANSZD010001437.1 coordinate 159,125, forward strand.
TTCCCAATTCTTTGCAAAATCTCATGTGGACCTACATATTTGGCACTTAATTTGCCCTTTTTCCTAAATCTCATCACACCCTTAGTTGGTGATACTTTCAGAAACGCTTTATCACACACTTCGAACTCATCTTCTCTGCGCTTCAAATCGGCATAACTCTTTTGCCTATCTTGAGCAGCTTGAATTTTAGCCTGAATCAACTTCACATTCTTAACAGTCTCATCGATGAACTCTGTCCCCAATACTATGTTCTCACTAAAATCATTATAGCAAATGGGACTTCTACATTTTCTTCCATATGATGCCTCAAAAGGTGTCATCTTAATACTCGCATGATAACCATTATTGTATGAAAACTCACTCAAATCTAATTGGTCTTCCCAACTATCCTGAAAGTCAATAGCACAGGCTCTCAACATATCCTCCATCGTTTGGTTAGTCCTCTCAGTCTGACCATCGGTCGCAGGGTGAAAGGCAGTACTCATTTTCAATGTTGTCCCAAGATTTAACTGGACCTTTTGCCAAAATTTCTAGAGGAATCTCGAATCACGATATGAAATAATATCGGTTGGAACCCCATGCAATCTCACTACATGCTTAACTTACGTCTTCGCAAGTTGCTTCTTTTTCCATGTCTCTTTAATTGGAATGAACACGGTCGACTTCGGCAGACGGTCCACAATAACCCAAATTGTATCATTGCCATTCCTTGTTCTAGGCAAAGCAGTCACAAAATCCATTGAAATGGAATCCCACTTCCATCCAGGAACCTCTAATGATTGAACTTTCCCCATAGGTCACTTATGATCTATCTTGACTTTCTGACAGGTTAGACACTTAGGCACGAACTCGGCAACCTCACGTTTCATGTTTGGCCACCAATAGATCTGCTTAAGGTCTTTATACAGCTTGTCACCCCCAGGGTGCACAAAAATACGGTGTATTATGGCCCTCATCCATAAGACGTCTCTTTAGCTCATCACATTTTTGTGGTACACACTACCTTCCCTTGAACCTCAGACTACCATCATCATGGATCTTACAATCAACTTCCTTTCCTTGCCTCATCTTTTCCTTAATCTTCTCTAGGTGCTCATCCCCAACTTGACCCTCTTTAATCTCATCGAAAATTGACAACCCCAATGATAAAGCACTCAATCTTGTCTCGATCTCCCCAGGATTTAAGATTTCTAGGCTAAATCTTTGCATATCTTGACACAACTCCTCGAGAACTACCAAGGCATTCATGCTATGACTCGACTTCCTACTCAACGCATCAGTAACTACATTTGCTTTCCCCTCATGATATTGGATGTCTAAATCATAATCCTTAATCAATTCTAACCATCTTCTCTGCCTCACATTGAGGCCTTTCTGGGTGAAAATGTACTTCAAACTTTTATGGTCAGTAAAGATCTTACAGGTTGCCCCATAAAGGTAATGTCTCCAAATCTTCAAGGCGAACACAATAGCTGCTAACTCTAGATCATGGATAGGGTAATTAGCCTCATAGGGTTTCAACTGACGCGATGCATACGCGATCACCTTCCCATTCTGCTGTAACACACATCCCAAACCATTCTTTGAAGCATCACTATACACCTCAAATCCCTCATTCCCATCAGGCAGGGTCAAAACAGGTGCGAAGGTCAAACGTTCTTTTAAAATCTGAAAAGCTTCCTTACACTTCTCACTCCACTCGAATTTTGACTCCTTTTTCATTAAATTGTTCATTGGCCTCGCTATCTTCGCGAAATCTCTCACAAATCTCCTATAATAGCCAGCTAGACCTAGGAAACTTCGAATATCAGACACATTCTTTGGAGTTGGTCACTCACTCACAGCTTGAATCTTAGCAAGATCTATAGAGACTCCTTCCTTAGACACATAGTGACCCAAAAATGCTACTTTCTCCAAACGAAACTCATACTTAGAAAACTTGGCATACAATTGATTCTTCCTAAGTGTCTCCAATATAATCCTCAAGTGCTCATCATGCTCTTTTTCATTCTTCGAATAGATCAGAATATCATCAATGAATACAACAACGAACTTATCTAAGAACTCATGGACAATCCTATTCATCAAGTCCATAAATATGGCAGGTGCATTAGTTAACCCAAAAGGCATTACAGTGAACTCATAATGACCATAACGAGTCCTAAATGCAGTCTTAGGTATATCCTTATCAGCTACCCTCAACTGGTGATACCCCGAATGCAAATCAATCTCCGAGAACACGCTCGCTCCATTCAACTGATCGAAAAGGTCATCTAACCTAGGCAAAGGATATTTGTTCTTGATGGTTACATTATTCAAATCCCTATAATCGATACATAACCTCATACTCCCATCTTTCTTCTTAACAAACAACACAGGAGCTCCCCAAGGTGATGCACTAGGCCTAACATAACCTTTATCGAACAGCTCTTGCAACTGCGTCTTCAATTCACTCATCTCAGGAGGTGCCATTCCATAGGGTGCTTTAGATATAGGTGCAGTTCCAGGAACTAAGTCTATGGTGAACTCAACAGCTCTAGCTGGCGGCATACCCGAAATCTCACTCGGAAACACATCCATAAACTCATTCACTATTGGAACATCCTCAATATTTACCCCAACTTCTTTACTCGCATCTTGCACACTACAGAAAAATAGCTCACACCCCTTATTCATCAACTTCTTCACTTGCATTGCAGAAATAACCCCAAAGTTCTTGGACTTCTTGAAACGTCTATACGAGGTTAACTTCCCCAAAGGGTTTCTTAAAACTATTTTTTGAACTTCACAGTCTATTTTAGTCTTGAATAAACTTAGCCAATCCATCCCCAGAATTACATCTAGGTCTCCCAAATTAAACTCTATCAAATCAGAAGGGAAAACACAGTCTCCTATCTTCAGAGGCATATTTTTAAACAACTTGGTACACCTTATGGTCTCACCAGTAGGTATACTAACAGGCAAATCAATCACCTCAAAATCTACTAACCCCAGACTTTTAATAATAGATGACGAAACAAAAGAATAAGTCGCCCTCGAATCAAATAACGCTTTAACTAGCACGGAGTTAATAGAAAAAGTACCAGAAACTACGTCGGCAGATCGTTCAGCTTCATTGCGACTCATCACGAACAGTTTACCCGGAGCCTTGTTCTAGTTGCTCTCACTAGCAGGCTTATTGTAGCTCCCTTGGTTGTTCTGTGGCCCTACAGGCTTCGAACCCTGATTTCCCAACTGGTTAAATCCAGATCTCACTTGGTTACCACTCTCATTGCCATTTTGCTCTTTCTTTTGCTCAGCAAAGCACTTATACTCCCTATGGCCCTTCTTCCGGTAGTAGTTACAGGTCACTGGTTCTCCCTTGCAGTCTCTACCTGGATGGTTATTACTGCACTTCTTACTAGGGGTGATAATGAGCCTGACAAGCTCGCGAACAGTTCGGGCTCGGCTCGGTCAAAGCTCGACTCGTTGTGGCTCGGCTCGAGTTCGGACTCGGTTCGAGACTTAAACGAGCCGAGCTGAGCTGAGCTAAGCAAAGCTCGGCTCGAAAAGCTCGTGAACAGCTCGATTATTATTTTATACTAAAAAAATATTTTATATTAAAAAATTATATTAAAATATTAACTAAGGTATATATGAGAAGAAAGATAAAAAAAAAGTACTATGACTAACTAATTGACATGAAATTCATACAATTAAAAATAGAAAAAAAAAACAATGAGTAAATCAGACATGGAAAAAAAAATTAAGAAAAAGACAAACAAGAAACAAAAAAGAAAAAACGAAAACTAAAGAACAAAAAAAAAAAGAAAAACATGAGTAAAGAAGAGAGCGGCCAATGTTTACACTTAACGAAAATGAAAAAGAAAAATGAGTAAAGAAGAGAGAGACTAGAGACATTAAAACTAAAGTGTAAACCCATTCCCCCAAAACAAAAGAAACACGACTACCACTTCTAGCGACGGAGCTGCAGGTATGTCGAGCTGTCGAGCCGAGCTCGAACCACACGATTACTTCACGAGCTCGAGTCGAGCTTTGCTTCTCCAGGCTCGTCGAGCTCACGAGTCGAGCCGAGCTTACGAACGGTTAAACGAGCTCGAGCCGAGCCCACTAGAGTTCGGGCTCGGCTCGTGCGATAAGCAGCCTTACTTCTTACAGTGGTACACTCTCTCAGATTGACTCTTATTATTATAGCCCTGATTATTCCTCCCTTGGAAATTCCCATTCCCATTTCTACTCTTCTTGAAATTCCCTTGATTTCCCCCAGCATTGAAATCCTTTCTTTTCTCACCCACTACAACATTTTTCTTATCACGCCTCGACTGAATACCATAAATGTGGGCGGCTCTTTCATAAACAATATCTTGGGATGAAAAAGTTTCACCACCTAACCCCAGTTGGATTTCATCAGTCAAACCTTGCTCAAACCTTTGAGCCTTTAATTCCTCATTGGCTACTACCTCAGGTGCAAACCTCAACAGTGCTATGAATTTGCTATAGTACTCAGAAATGGTCATACTCCCCATCCTCAGGTTGATAAACTCTTGGGCTTTCTGTTTCCTCATAAAAGCAGGGTAAAACTTCCCTCTCAAGGCAGTAACAAAAGAATCCCAATTGAATCCCTCAACAGCACTCAACCTAGCCCTATTTTCTCTCCACCACAAATCAGCCTCATCCTTTAGGTACAGCACAACTTGACCTACTCTCATATTCTCATGACAGTTCACAGCCCCAAAGATTTTCTCAAACTCCCTAATCCAGTTCTCTAAGAAGGTGGGATCAGCTTGCCCCTTAAAGTATGGTGGTTTAACCTTGGCTAGTCTCTCAAACATCTCCCCAGCAGAAACGGGAAGCTCAGCTCTCTCCTGAGTCAATTTCTCCGCCAAAAGGCGAATAGCAGCAGCTAAATCGTTATTGTTGTTTGCCATTCTAGTGCGCGACCTGAAATTCACGAACTCTACTTTAGGTTCGATACATACTTACATGCTATTCTCTACGAAGGCAACTTTTGATTTGACCATAAAGATCGCATCAACAAACAATTTGTCATGAAGTTACAACAATATTACAGAATAATCATCATCAATCATCCATGAAGAATATTCACATCAAGAACACACAGTTTAGGAATCATGAATAAAAATTCAATCATAACAAATAAATAAAAATATTCCCATTCGCGTGCCCAAAATAAATTCTTGATCACTTGGATAACTAAATATTTAACTTTTATTCTTCAAAAGATGTTAATAATAATTTTTTTCTAAACCATAATACTGTACTTTTGCTAAAATAAAGGTACTATGAAATAAATTTAAACCACTACTGGACGAATTATCCAACATTATTCTTTAAAGCATAAATGAATAGGTAAATAATCTAAGGTGAAACATCATCAGTCTTATCCTTTGATTCCCTGTAGTTTTCTGGAGTGAAAAACTCATCTACAAATTCGTCAATGTCCTCAGTATTATAATAAACATATCTTCTAAATCTCGTAGATCTCCGTTTAGGTTGAGGCTCGTCCTCCTCTGGCTCAGAATCAGTCTCATGTCTGAAAGCAGTATGGTAGATATCACTCCTGGTCTGTCCTCTAGCATGGTCAAACTCATACAGAATCTCATCATCACTATCAGGCATGCCTGCTCTTAATACATTGCGCATAATGAACTCTAGTTCGGTATAGTAATCATCATCAGACTCATAACCTCCATCACTCTCATCATCACTCAGCACGATAGGGTTGTAATAGCTCCCTACTCTAGTATCTTCTCTTTCATACATGGCTAGGAATCTATAACAATAAATATAACTTCTATAAGCATTGGTACTCTCACTTAACGTATAATCCCAATAATAAACAATAAGCAAGAATAACCAACAACATAAAGCATAGGAATAACATAAACAGTTACCAGGGAAGGAAAAATATAATCATGCTGAACTAACTATTTAATGCAGACATATAATATTTCTATCCTATATGCCCTTCCTATACTACCCATCTCTCATAAAATAACAAAATAAACCAGAGTATTGAAAATAATTTAAAATAAATAATATTGTTTTTTCGAAGTTGGAAGGAACCGAAAAATATGGTTCGAAAATTTCGAACATAATAAGGGAAATAAAAAAAATTCGGACCTCATAATATAAATATAAAAAAATTCGGACCCCTTTTTTAAAAAAAAATAAATTCGAATCGAACTAATGTTAGAATCTTGAAAAAGACTTTTCGAAGGTAATTTAAATACCATGAATAAGTAGGAGCTCAATTCTAAGAAATTCATTTTAAGTAACTAGCTAGTTAGGCGCCTAAAGACTTAAAGTCGGCACGAAAGGCCAATAAAACCTAAAGCTCCCAGATACCACTTTGTAACACCCCGACAATTCTCTCTTTTCTAAAATACCTTTTAATATAAAACATAGAGAATTATCAAAGTATTATCGTCCATGTGAAAACGTATCGGCTTATTCAGAATTTTGCAGCGGAAAACAATAATAATAAACTTAATAAATAAAACTTAGTCAACAATAAAGTTAACTCCAAACCCAACCAACAAAACCAAAGTCAACCTTAAAACCAAACCAAACCAACTACGGAAAGTATAACTCAAAAGTACTGTAAATAAACTACATAAGTTCACCAATCCCGAACCCAATGATGCATCATCTTCAAACCTGTAGATGGAGAATGCACTATTGATCCCTAAAGACTGCTCACCAAAATGGGTCTTCACAGGATCAATAAAGCAAAGCCATGATCAACATACACAACAAAAGCACGTAATCAGTAAAGCTGAGTACTACATACTAAATAAATAAACAATCCTAACATGATACTAATAAATAGTAGGCAGGAATAAATAATAGTATAATAACTTGCAGACAACTTTTACTGAACTAAACTTTAACAACATTCTTATTACTTTAAATGGAATAGTCAATGTACCGAGTTGTCTAACTAAAACCAGCCTTCCCTTTCGAAGACGAAATACGGGCGCGACTCCGTATTCCCATGACCTACGATTTCGAGGAACCTTTGAAATAAAAAATAGGACACGGTGATCAATCCGTCCCCAGAAAAAGCCATGGCCCGCTCACCATGTACCCCAACTCCTAATTGTCCAACACTTCAGACGTGCACCAATCTAAAGCTATTGCTATCCAGTTTCACTTTACATGATTTACCAGTTATTACTTGTTATGACTCGCAAGTACAACAAACATCATAATCAATCAACAATTACAAACTTCCATTTTATCTTAGGATTAGATAAATAATCACACAACTTAACAATCCAAGATTACTTTCAACTTTAATCCAATCCTTCTTATTTGTTGAACCTAGCCAACAACCAAATTACCTTCCATAGGTATAAAATATCAACTTACCGAATAAGGCCCTCGGTCCTTATAAAGCAGTGAAATACTCAAAAGGGAACAATGATCAATCATGATCCAATACTAATAAATATATTAATTCCCCCATGTAAATTAATAAAATAAAGTTCCCAACCAACATGCTTGCATCAATCTTCCATACAAACATGATATAAACCTCATAATAGAAATCTCATAATCAACATGTTTACACAACAGCATAAAACATGCAAAATCCAACATAATAAATATCATATATGAACTCAACATAGTTCCTATACATGATACTACATAATTCTCCTTCCTAAAATCAGGATACTACCTCAATCAACACATAGGTATATATGTACCTTGTGTAGACAAACTGGGATGCCACTTTAACAAACTTAAAAGTCGCCCAGAGAGAATTATCCGCCTAAAATAACCAATATAAATTCATAATCAAACCTTCATGAATTTACAGCAATAATAAAATACTTTAAAACCCTCTTAAACATGATTAAAACCTTTTCCAATAATAAAACTTGGTTATTAAACCTCCTAGCATAATTCTCACTACACTAGTGGTTAAAATCCATCATAAAACACCTTAAAATTTCTTTCTTTAAATTTCCAGCAATATAACATGAATTAAAACTCCCTTAAAACATATTCAAACATGCTTAGAAACATAAAGGCAATAACCTCCTAGCATAATTCTCACTACACTAGTGGTTAAAATCCATCATAAAACACCTTAAAAATTCTTTCTTTAAATTTCCAGCAATATAACATGAATTAAAACTCCCTTAAAACATATTCAAACATGCTTAGAAACATAAAGGCAATAACTTTCATAACTTATAATAAGCTACTAGGTTTTTCTAACTTTCAAAACCCTAAAAATTAATGCTTTGATAATAAAAATCTAGTTTAAACCCAACTATGCAAATCTGAATTTTATTTTATCAATACACAAATTATATAACTTAGATTCAATAATAAATCATCAATTTATAACTTTTAAACATAAACTAAATAAAACAAAACCTAAAAATACAATCTTTGAATAAAACATGAGGAGGAAGAAAATAAACCAAAGCAACAAAAGAGGGAGGAAGAAACGCCGGCCAAAGAGGGCAGCAGCAGCGTGCGGCTGGCGGCTGGACGGTGGTTGGCGCGGTGCTTTGACGAGGAGGGGAGGTTACTTGTTGAAGAAGAAATCGTTGCTTGGGAAAGAAGGAAGGAAAATCGTGAGAGAGAGAAAGAGGAGAGAGGGCGCCGGTTTCTTTGAGTGAGGAGAGAGAAAATATTGTGTGGGGAAAATTAGGGGTTTAATAAATTTATATATGTTTTTTTTGTGGGCTTAGAAAAAGGTCTAGAATTATAAATCCTTTTCCAAATCTAAGAGTGTTTGGGCTCCTCACACCCACTTAAAATCCTTTTCCAAAACCAATAAGTATTTCAAACATTTCAAATACTTTCAAAGCATGACTTTAATAAAATATTTGAATTGAATAAATCATTAAAATAATTCCTTTGACTTTCAAATAGTCAACCTTTGAAGAAATAAATCATTAAAATGCTAAAATGTATTTAAATATAAATAACTATATATTAAAATATATTTATAAAATTCATAAAATTACGGGGGATTACAAAAATCTTAATTTACAGCACAAAATTTTTTAACTTCCAAAAGAGCATTCTTCCTATTACAACCTCTAATATTCAAAAAACCTACAGTCATTTAAACATTTTTAGCAAAAAAGGACCTTGGACTAAACCAGTTGCTAAGCACGATATTTCTTCAAAGTTGATGAGGCTGAGTCATCTCCCTAACTCTTCCTCCTCTTAGTTGAACTAGAGAGGGAAGTGTCACGCTGAACCCCCAATGCCTCAATATTCTTCACTATTATGCTTTTAGAGTTAATGGAGTTAAAGGAATCATCAGGTTGGGACTTGAAATCATGTAGAGAGTTACCAGTAGGAAGAAGAAGAGTGGCATTTTCAGCATCAGACCCAAATAAAGAGGGATCAGTCTGCTCAAACCCAGTAAGGGGACCAAATTGATTACCCTAAAAAACATCAGGATACACTACCTGGAGAGGGACAGGTGATAGAACATCAGCATTAGAAGGAGCAAACACTTCCTCTTTCTCTAGCAAGCTTTCTTGAAAAGCTTTGGTAGAGGAGCAAAGCTTGGCAAGAGGCCCCACATTCTCATCATCAGAATCTGACTCACTTCCATAGAACTTAACTTGATTAGAAGTCATCAAAATAGCTTTACCTTTCCCAAACCCAAGACCAGCAGAAGCAGCAAACTTACCAGCAACAACAGACTCAGAAGAGTCCTTCATAACAATACTAGGAGCTTTCTTAACAACAGGAGCAGAAAATTTCTTAACACCAGCATTGGAGAAATTAGACAACTTTCTTCCCAAAGATTTAGGCTTTGGTGGCACAAGATTGACCTGCTCAGCCCAAGTGCCAGCAGATTCTTGCCTATGAGCTTTAGACAGAATGTCAGCTAAACCTTTCTATTTAGGATTTTTAAGCAAGCACACTTTAACATCTCTCTGAGGAGCAGCTAACAAGGGGCATTTATCAATGCTATGATCATCACTTCCATAAAATGAATAGCCTGAGGAAAAACCCTCATACCAAATGATGTAACCACAAGTTTTCCCACCCATCCTTTTGATTTCAATATATTCTAAGAGAGGTTCAGTTATGTCTACTCTAATACAAACCCTTGTATTATTTTATTTCGAAGAAAAGACCTAGAATCAAGTTTAACCAAGGCACCCACATTATTAGAAGCTAAAAGACTAGCCACTGAATCAAAGTTCAGTAACTCAGTAGGGAATCTTACGATACGAACCCACAAATCCACTCATTTCAATTCTTCTAAATATTGATCAAAATCAGGCTTCCAAGACTGGATAACAAACAAATCCCCCTGCAAATGACAGGGACGTTCAGACCAAACAAGAAACATGTCACTTGGATTAGCAAACCTAAGCAAGATCCATTGATTACCCATCTCCAGATATTCAACTCACCCTTAATAAATTTCCAATCAGCTTTAGTTTTAGCAATAATAGTACGAATATCTCATGGGGCACCCAACATTTTCCCAACGAGACAAGACTTAGAAAGTTCATTAATATCCTTTTGCACTTGAGATAAATCATCTAGAACAAATGATTCAGAAAAGTCAACAGACAGAGGGGGATCACAGACATTACCATGCTGGGGAGCAGGGATATTAACAGAGGGTGGAAGCTCAGAATGGTGAGTAATTGCATCGCCATCAGCCCAAACAACCAAATCACCTCCAACTCCTAAAGAGGGTTGGACATAATAGCATCCTTAAAAGAGGAAGAACTAGCCATAAAACAGCCAACAGAGAGAAAAGAACTCAAAATGACACAACCAGAAAGATAGAATAGAGAAGAGAAATTTGAGATAATGGAATACCTCAAACACTTCCAACCCAAGTATATGTAGCACTTAGTGTTTGCATGAACCAACTGTCTAGCAAAATAACAATCAATAGGAATATAGTAACTTACCATCGCATTAAATGCGAGAGATGTCTGCAAATCCAAAAGCTTACCCCAAATTTGCTTAACACGGCAATTACTGACACCCAGAGGGATAATTACCACTCTGAGCATGAGAGACATCATTAACACACCGAAAACTCACACTCTTCTCTAACTCACTCTGAATCGCATTAAATGCAAGCAAAAAGCACCTCACACAGGAAAGCCCCAATTTACTTAGATACCCTAGCAAAGAAGGAAAATTTGAAATTAACCCTATAAAAGTAGATTTAATTAAAGCATAATGGCCAAAAACAGGCTGGAAACTGGAACTATTAACGCAAGTAGGTAGCTTTTTTGAATGAGAACTAACACTACTCCAAAGCATAGGAGAGTTTGGACACTGCGAGTTGGTGGGCGTCCAATGAGTCCGTCCAACAGACTTGCAGTTATTTTTCCCATCAAGAAAACTGACTCTTCCACATTTTCAGATAAGGGCAAAGGACCCACAGCAGAGCCACATGCTCTTGCTAAAGACTCAGCCAATGAGTCTTCCCCGGCCTTTGCCAAAATGTCCAGGGCTGAGAGCGACAAGCTCAAACAGGAGCTTTTCAAATCCTACCCTGAGTCCTACATCAAGGGTTTACGGGGTGCCTCGTTTGGGCACATTGGCAATGTGTCCCAACTGGCAGTCAAGGTATAGTCATTTACTTACCTTTGCCATTCTAGCTTTACACTTGTACTTATTGGATTGTTTTTGACATCGTCCAGTAACAAGATCTTTTCGTCTATGCAGCTTTTTACTTGGAGCATAATAACCAAGGATTGGGTCAGGGAGCTGAGAAAGAAAAATAAACAGGTGGTCCACCAAGCTACTATGACCGGGGATAAGGCCATTCAGGATTACGAGATGCTAAGGACTCTCCATCGTCAATCCCAAGAATCATGGGAGAGTCGTTTGGCACTTATGAGGTGCAGCAACAAAAAATACCTCATCAAGATCAATGAGTTAATCAAAGAGAAAGACGGGTTCAAGCTGGCTCTGGATACAGTGTCGGACGACGTGAAGGAGGAGAAAAACACAACTCTCTTGGCTCTGCCGAGCCCAGAAAGGAGAACCTCAAACTTAATGAGGACAACGCTCGTATAAAGTAGGAGGCAACCCAATCCTTCAATGATGCCAAGGAGGCCCTGCTCGACGTCATCGAAACCTCCAAAGGCTGGGCTCTAAAAGCCTTCAAGATGATGGCCGAGCCTGAAGATGTTTCCCACTTTGAGCACCGCTTACTCTTTCAGCTGGTGAGACTCCTCCAAACTTCTCCGATTCTGACAAAGAAGAGGAAGATGACGAGGAGAATCCTGAGGGCCAGGTTGACGGCCAGGAAGCCCCTGAGGACCAGGCGAACGACGAAGATGCAACCCCCACTTATCAGAATGAATAGCTTTTAAACTATTATTGTTGTTGTATCTTGGCCGATTTGCCACCCTTGTAGCCATTTTTAGTTTAGGTTCACTTTATTTTTTTCTTTTTTTTAAAACGAGGAGACTAGTTTTGTAACTCTGTCTTATTTTGGCAATGAATTTCTCATATTATGCAAGGGATATTTTGTTACTAAATTGCTTACGTCCAATAATACTCGTCCAAAGACTAAATATTGAACAATTGCAATTTCAATTTCTAGGTCAAGTACAGAAGCACTCGTCCTAAATGTTGGATGATTTTTCATCTTGAACAAATATGCCCAAGTCCAAAAGCATTCGTCCTAAATGCTGGACGATTATTGATCTTGAAGAAATATGCCTAATGCTGGACGATTATTGATCTTGAACAAATATGCCCAAGTCCAAAAGCACTCGTCCTAAATACTGGATGATTATTGATCTTGAACAAATATGCCTAAGTCCAAAAGTACTCGTCCTAAATGCTAATGTCTTAGGAGTTCCAAGGCTTGGTCACGTCCCCCCCATCATGGAACTGGGCTCGTCCGAACTTTCCGGACGAGTCATGTTCATAGAAGGAACCCAACCAACATAGGCTGAACTTCTATGACCCGCATTTAGACTCATTTAGCTTTTGTCCATAATAATCATCTGACTTGCCAACTTTATTGAATATGATTGTTTCCCTGAGCTTATCATTTTCTGGCAGGCTTCCTTTAGAAGTCAGTGTTCGTCTTGTAATTAATAATGGTTCCCTTACTAGGGTCATTACTACTTGGTCGACCTTGCTTTTGAAGATAAGATACCTTTACTAAGGTTTGCTATTTTCAGACCGGCTTCCTTTAGGAAACAATGTTCGTCTTGTAATAATGTTTTCCTTACTAGGGAATATTACAATTTGGTCGACCTTGCTGTTGAAAATAAGATACCTTTACTAAGGTTTACTATTTTCAGGCCTACTTCCTTTAGAAAACAATGTTCATCTTGTAATGATGTTTTCCTTACTAGGGAATATTATAATTTGGCCGACCTTGTTGTTGAAAATAAGATACCTTTACTAAGGTTTACTATTTTCAAACCGGCTTCCTTTAGGAAGTAATGTGCGTCATAAAAATGATTGTCCCTTACTGGGACTATTCATTCTTTTAGGCCAATTATATTGGCATACTTCCTTTAGACGTTATTTGTTTCTTCAATTTTTAGCTAAGTTAATGTCACTTTAAGACCAATGGTTAACCAGTGGTAAAATTCCCCAAAGTGAATCACTTAAATCAAATAGAGAACAATCATAAGTATAGAGAAAAGGTAGAAATTGTATTATGTGAATTTTGCTTGGCAAAGCACCAAGGTACATGCATACATTCCAAATTCTCTTTTTGTGCCATGGCATTTTTTCCTTTTACAAACTACCATTGCTGAGCACTGCTTTAGATCAAGCGTAGTACTTCTTCAGAGTGTCTGAATTCCAGGTTCGCTGTATGGGTCGTCCATCTAGATCTTGAAGATGGAATGTTCAACCTCTTACTTCTTCCACAACCAGGTAAGGACCTTCCCAATTTGTTGTCAGCTTACCTTGCTCTTTGGCTCGTCCTACAGCTTCCATCTTCCTCAGAATCAAATCCCCTACTTTAAGCGGTCGTCTGGTAACCCTCTTGTTAAATTCACGAGCCATTCGAAACTTGTACAATTGCATTCTTAACAGTGTGTGGCCCCTTACCTCTGGTAACTGATCCAAGGTAGTGCGCAAGGCAGCCCAATTGGCCTCTTCTGTGTATAGCATGACTCTTAGGCCAGCTTTTCAATCTCAATGGGTAACATGAAAGGTGTCTCGCTTGTGGAATTCTTAGTCGTGGTTATAATTGACCATAGAACCAGCTGTAGTTCTTCAACCCATAATCCCTTAGCATTTCCCAACTTCCTTTTGATGTTGTTTGACAAGATCTTGTTGAAGGACTCTACTTGCCCATTATCTTGTGGGTGGGCTACTGCAGCAAAATGAGCCTTGATTTCTCTTTCTAACAGCCAATCTTTCAGCTTTGGCGTTTCAAACTGTGGACCATTATCGAAGACAATTGATTGCGGCATGCCAAACCAAGTTATGAGGTTCTTCCAAATGAAATTCTTGACATCACTAGTAGTTATGCCTCGCACTGCCTCCGCTTCTACCCAATTAGTAACATAATCAACAACCACAATCATAAACTTCTTTTGTCCAATGGCCATAGGAAAAGGTCCCAAGATATCCATGCCCCATTTAGCAAAAGGCAGAGGGAACAGAATGGGAGTTGGGTAATTCGACGGCTTTTGGTGCATGCTTCTAACAACTGCGGCGTTTCTTAGCATAAGCAAGGGCATCTTCTTTTAATGTAGGTCAATAGTCACCAGTTCTCAAGGTCTTCTCTCCTAAGGCTCTTCTCCCAATATGAGATGCACAAGCCCCTTCATGGACTTCCTTCAAAACTTCCAGTCCATCCTCTCGAGTGATACACTTAAATAGAGGACGATTGAAAGCCTTCTTATACAAAGTTTTATCCCACAGTTAAAAGCACTTGTCTCCAGTCTTGACATACTTAGCCTCCACAGGATCTGAGGGTAACTCGCCCGTCTTTTTGATGTTTATGATGGGCTCCATCCATACTGTTCCTCGGCTATGAACAGGACTTCTTCTCTGTCTATACTTTTCTTTGACTAAACTTCCCAAAACACTGTCCTTAGTATATCACAATCAGCTGAACTGGCTAGCTTTGAAAGGGCATCAGCCTGGTGGTTTTCGAATCTTGGTACTTGCTCCAACACAAACCTCTTTAAAGATTCAATCTCATCTCTGATAAGACGCATGTACCTGCTCATAGATGCTTCCTTGCATTCATAATCTCTATTTACTTGGCTGACCACTAAGAGAGAGTCTGATTTGGCCCCTATCTCTAAAGCCCTAGTCGCTCTGCACATCTTGATTCCAGCTAGCAGGGCCTCATATTCAGCCTCATTGTTGGACGCCTGGAACTGGAATCTTAAGGCATATTAAAACTTATCTCCCTCCGGAGATTAACAAATAATTCCTGCTCCACATCCATTGGCGGTTGATGATCCATCCACCACAAGAGTCCAAAACTTCTTCCTTCTGCTGGATCAGCTATTGCGTCTATAGTTGGTCGAGTAAACTCAACTATGAAATCATATAACGCCTGGCCTTTAATAGCCTTCCTCGGCTCGAAAGTTATATCAAACATGTTCAACTCAACGGCCCACTTTAACATTCGTCCAGCGGCCTCCATCTTTTGCAATACTTGCTTTAAAGGCTGTTCATTATAGACCAGTATGCTGTGAGCTAGAAAATAAGGTCTTACCTTTTGGCTGGCCATGACTAATGTCAATCCGAACTTCTTGACCAAAGTATATCAGCATTCTGCATCTTTGAGCACATGACTCACAAAATATATTGGAATTTGTACCGACTCACGCTCGGCCAGCAGGACAGCGCTTACAGCTTGAGGAGAGACTGCTTACAGTTGGGCTGACCAACCTGGGTAACTGATGAAGATGATCTTTGACTTGCTGAAGCGCTTGCTCTGCCTCAGCTGTCTATTCAAACTTGGCTTTTTTCTTGATTGTGACAAAGAAATGGTGACATTTGTCCCCCGACTTAGAAAGGAACAGGCCAAGAGCTGCGAGGCAGCCAGTCAAACGCTGCACTTCCTTAATCTTAGCCAGTGACTTCATATCCAGAATTGCTTGGATTTTTTCAGGATTAGCTTTAATTCCCCTCTGGTCTACTAGAAACCCCAAAAACTTTCCAGCCATGACTACAAAAACACATTTTTTGGGAATCAACTTTAGCTTATATTTCCTGAGAGTCTCAAAGGTCTCTCACAAATCACCAATGAGATCTTTTTCTTGTTGACTCTTCACTATCATATCATCTATGTATGCCTCCATATTCCTACCAATTGCGGATGAAAAATTATATTGATTAGTTTATGGAAGGTGGTCGGCGCAAATCTGAGCCCAAAAGGCATCATCAGCCAACCATACAATCCTTCCTCTGTTATGAAAGACGTCTTATCTTGATCAGCTGGCCACATAGGAATTTGATGAAAACCGGAATAAGCGTCCATGAAGCTCAACAAAGCATGGTCGGCCATGGAGTCAACCAGTCGATCCAACTTAGGCAAAGGAAAATTGTCCTTGGGACAGGCCTTGTTGATATCAGTATAGTCCACACATATCCTCCATGTGCCATTGGACTTTGGTACCATGACCATATTAACTATCCAATCTGGATAATGAGTTTCTCTTATGAAACGGGCCTTTAACAACCTTTGCACCTCCTTATCTACGGCTTGATTTCTGGCTGGTCCGAGATGTCTTTTCTTCTGACGAACTGGTTTTATGTTTGGATCAACATTCAATAGGTGAATAGCTATCTATGGATCAATTCCAGGCATCTCTTCAACACTATAAGAAAACACGTCCTTAAACTCCTTGAGTAAGATTATCAAAGTTCCCCACAACTCAGGGGAAAGGGAATATCCAATCTTCAGGGTCCTTTCTAGACGAGCATCATCTAAACATATGTTTTCATGGACCTCAACATGTTGTGGACGCTCAAGGGACAGATCCATGATGGCCATAACTTCTTCAGACGAGCGGTGCTCTTCCTTTACTAGTACATACTTCCTCTTCTTGCTGGGGAGGGTTTCGATCGTTCTCCTTGAGGGAGCAATCTGCGTCTGAGAATTTTCAATTGTCTTTCTCAGCGAAGCTGTTTGCGTCATTATGATTTCGGTCGTTTTCCCTTCACATGCAACCTTCGTCTGGTCTCTCTCTTCTGCCTTCCAAGACGATGGTTTTAGAGTAGTTAAATAACATTCTCTAGATGCCTGCTGGTCTCCATAAAGCGTCCCTATCTGCCCTCCGTCACATTCAAACTTCATGAGCATAAGATTAGTAACAATGACTGCTTTAACATGATTCAGAGTTGGTCGTCCAAGAATAACATTGTAGCTGTTAAATCTCTAACGACCAGGAACTTAATGAACAAAGTTCGCGAGCGATCCTTTTCTTCTACTCGGACCGGCAAAGTAACCGTCCTCATAATAACTCCTCCCCCAAACCCAATGATTGGGTGATGAACGGGAACCAAGTTCTTCTCATCAAACTTCTAGACAAACAATCTGCACTGATGATGTCCGTCAAAGTTCCAGTGTTAATCAAAATCCTTCTTACCCTTAGATTTGCTATCTTCATTTCCACAACTTGAGGATCATCATGAGGGGTCCTCAACTTTCCCCCGGTCTTGCTCACTGACCACCACCTTAGGGAAGGGCTCGACCTTTGTCTGATCAGCTAACAGAATTTAGCCGAGCTCTCGGAGATAGTTTTTGTGTCCTCGATTGGTAGGTCCTCCAGCTGCAAACCCACTTGAAATGACCAGAACAACATCTTTGTCAGCGCTTTCACTTTCTTGCTTTTTGCTTTGACGATCATCCTTCTTCTGAAACTTCCTTCCCCCTCGAGGCAAATACGAGTTCATCTTTCCTTGCCGAGCCAAATCCTCCAGGGTCCTCTTAAGATGCTTACATTCATTAGTTTCATGTCCACAGTCCTTATGAAAATGACAATACTTACTTTTGTCCCTATTTTTCATCTCAGCTGGAGCTTTGAGCTCATATTGGTCCTTCATCTCCATAAGAATGGAATACTGATCCTTACTGAATTCTATTGGGTCAGCTGAAGCTTCTGATTCTTTTCTCTTTCCTCGTTTGGATGAGGTAGTTGTGGAGGTTACTACCCAAGTCTCGACCTTCATAGGGTTGTTCTTTTTTGCCGGAACCACTTCCTTAGGCTTCTTGGACTCTGGGTGCTTGGCCTCAGCACAAACTTCAATAGCATGTATAAGTGCTTCAGCCTCCTTGAGGGCTTCTGTAAGACTAGTGATTTTCTTCTTGACATGATCAAACTTAAAACTTCCTGGCCGTAGCCCTCTAATAAAGGCAACAAAGGTCATTCCAGCATCAAGATCTTGGATCTGCAAAGCTTCTAGATTGAACCTCTTAACAAAACTCCGAAGAGCTTTCTTTGGACCTTGAATGACTTTTCCCAAATGCATGACAGTCTTTCGTTCTTACCGGTTTGCTACAAAGTGACTTGTAAATAAGTAACTAAGTTCAGTGAAATTGTTAACTGAGTTGGGGGGAAGATTGTTAAATCATTTCTAAGCTACTCCCTTCATAGTAGCTAGAAAATTCTTGCACTAAGTAGCATCATCTACTGCTTGAACATACATTTGATGCTTGTAAGCGAAAATATGATCATCAGGATCAGTCGTTCCATCAAATGGCTCAATTGTAGGGACTTTAACCTTTGGAAAAGGGGGGGCCTCCATTATCCTGTCCGAGAAGGGAGTTGGCCAGTTAATATGGAGAGCTCCTATAGGCGTGTTTTTATTTCGCCTACGCGGGATGAGCACGTATTAGATTTGACTACTCCATTGTAAAGGTTTTATTGAAAATTGTTTTGAAAAAAGTCCCCAACAATTCTTTTTAGGAAGATCATAAACCTAATTGGATATGGGAAAACCGTAGGGACAAATTATCCAATGTAGATTTCTCCGTCCTGACTCCGTAGATGGTCAAAATGAACCAAAGATTGAGTTTGGGGGTGAGGGTACAATAAAGTCATAATGAACCAAGTTCGCCCATTGTTGGCCTCTACTAAATATCGATTCATTACAGATTTTATGCCAAAGAATAATCATATAATATTTTTAAACACCCTAAAAATATTTAGTCTAAATTGGTCCAGGAAACACACAAAAATACTAATTTTTAGGGACAAATTATTATGCAATCAATATTACAGGGAACCTAGCAGGTTGTCCAAATTAATCTAATTAATGTTAGAACAGTTCTTTAGGTCTTGATTAGCAAAAATAACATGTCGGGTGATAAAGCAATAAAGCAGGACAATCATATAATATGCATAGAACAATCAGGCAAGCATATAACAATATATGAAATAAATAAAAAGAAAGAAAAAGGTTTAAAATATACAGTAGAATGATTCTGTATTGAAGATCTACATCAGGAAAGAAAACAGTTAGTAACTTCAATATAAAAATAGAAAAATTATTTAAGGACCCTCAGGATTATACCGTGGCTTGGGTCTGTGAGATTGACAACCTTCGGGACGAGCAATCGTGAAGTCTGAAAATCTGAATGTATGAAAGTATGTAAATTGAATGTGTTTGTGTTTGAAATTATGAATTTTTGTAGTGAGGTTTTGTAGTTCGAAGAGAGATTCGTAAGGTATTCGTCGAGTTCGAAGTATGTTAATGTGAAAAATCCTTTTTTTATCTGTACGAAAATCGATCCTATTTATAAGGAAAACAACACTACGTCTGGAGTAGGCTGACGTGCCAAGCGCATGACGCGGCATGACCAATAAAAAGCGTACACGTGGTACGCGCTTTTGAAAAAGATAAAAAAAAAACACCTTGTCTCACGCAGAGAAATGCGTTGGACACCGGACTCTGAATGTGTCATAAATCCACGTGGCAATTGCATATTAGTGCACCTGACACAGGTGGATAGAGATGCGCCTGACGCACTGACCGGCGCCAAGCATTATTTAAAATGCGTTTTAAAAGATTTCTTTTATCCTTTAATTACGGATATCTGATTTTACGGGATAAAATCTGATTTTAACTTATAAAAAAATATCTTTTGAAAATATTTATTTATTAAAATAAATCAATTAATTATTGTTAAAACAATTAATTGGGATTTTCAAAGAATTTGGCTCAAAATACAATTAATTTTCATGAATAATTAATTGGGCTTTAAAATAGGACTTAAACACTTTTCAAAATAGTTTTGAATGTCTTTTTAGACTGCTCTGTCCTTAGGTCGGACCAATTAAGACCACGGTATGTTTCATCATCGGATCCTTAAATGGGGAGACACGATTATGTGTGTACAGAAGCCCCCACTTTGACTGAGATTTAGGAAACCGAAAGTCAAAGTATACGGTGTCGGGACGGAGAACGATTCTAAACGCTCTGCAGTTTAGAACTGATCTATATACATCGGTCTCTGCAAAACAAAGTTAGTATGCAGGACCATAACTACTAGCAATCTAATTACCTGCAGATAGGTGCAAACAACTCAGACAAAGCACATAATGATGCAATAATGCAAACTTAGACTCTCTAAGGATGCATGAGACGCTATGCAATGATTAAGGTTATGCAAAGCTAAGGGTTGACACGTCATGCAAGGTCAGGGTTATGTAAGACTAGAATGTATGTAATGCAATGCAAGGAGGATTTTGAAAGGCTATGAGATCTGGATATGTAGAGTGATATAGAATGATTGGAAATGCATAGAATGGTTTTCGAAAATCATTTTTAGCAAATAATCGGGGACCGTAAACGAGGTCCGCATATTACAACTCTTCGGAAGTTTGATTCGACTTGGAGGCACCACCACATATATAGGAAGCCCCCACTTTAGGTGAGCTTGCCTTGAATTAGGCTTGAGCCTTAATTGAAATGTACTCGATCTGATATTGAAATGTTGAAAGTTGATCTGTAGTTGAAACGTTGAAAGTTGTTGCTGGGGATTCTTCTTTGGGAGGCAAAGTCAAGTATCGCCAGAAACCATGGAATTATCGGGGAGTCCTTCAGGGAAAACGAGAGCTTGGATTAAAAAATAAAAGGTTTGAAATTGTGACTTAAAGAAATGTAGGTAGGAAAAGGCTTTGACGAGGCTAGGTGCGGACTCGAGTCTATGTCGGGATCTAGAAAGATTGTGCTCCTGGACTCTAAAAAGTCAAATCATTAGACCATGACTAATTTATTTTATTGAAGCGGTCGGACCTCGAGATGAGGATTCCTACGTATCCTTGTGGAATCAGACCATTCGTAGTTCCGGGTCTGATTTTTTTTCTTTTTCTTTTTTGTGCCCTAACTTTTGCCTAGGCCGTCCTTTCGGGTTTTCAACCTAGCGGGCTTGGACATACCTTGAAGAAGGAGTTAGGGTTGAAGAAAGGTTGAAAGGTTTAAGGCTTGAAGTTTAGATGAAGGTTTAATTGGTTGGGCTCATGGAGGATCATGGATTTAGATTATATGGATTAAAGGTTAGATGAAATGAAGGATTTGAATGAGGGGTATAACTTGTGTGCAATCCCCCTAGCTTGATTTTTTATTTTATCTTTGGCTCTTTCTTTTTTGCATTTTTCCTTTTTGTCAAGTGCGTTTTCTCTTTTGTTTTTATTCGCACTTTGAATTTCTTTCACTTTTTTTTTTATTTTGCCTGGCATCGATTTATTTTATGTAGTAAGGCTTGCACACAAGTTTGATTTAGGGTATTGGAAGGCTTGAAGGATATTTGTGGAGTTTTGAATTGAAAGGCTATTTGGCTAATGGAGATGATTATTCAAAGGATTTTTGTTTTTCCTTGGTTGTATGTGGATGGCTTATGAAAGGTAATGGAAGGGAGATGGGAATAACTCCTGATCCAAAGTATGTCCTCTTTTTTTATCATTTTTTTTATTTCAGATCTCTTTTTATGATTATTAGTCAAGTTCATTGGGTGATTTAAGTTTCATCATTGAATTAAAAGCATAAATAAAATGATGGAAGGCCAATGAAAGTAAAAAGAAAAATGAAATGAAAATGGAAGGCTATAATGAATGAAAGCCTTAGAGTGACATAGACTCGATGGGAAAGGACATAAATGGCTTAGGTTAAGGACTCTCTGACTCATCCTAGGAAACCAGAATTAAAAGACTAAGCCTGTTGAATTGTTGATGCACTGCGCCGAAGGGGTTGTTGGTGACACTGATTTTCGTTGTAGCAAGTATTAGAAGTATATTGTCATTGACCATGTTTCACAGCGTATTGATGGTATTCGACACTAGATGTCAAATGGAATCATTCTGTTGGAATTCGCAGTAGAAATGTAGGCTGCACCTTCTGAATTTTCTTTGAGGTGCAGGGTACGGAGTAACCCTATAGAAGTGATTGTGCCTCTAATGTGAAGGCGTAGAACTTAGAAAAGTGACCGCGCCTTTATTGTGAAGGCAGTCAAAAGTAATCTTCTCTAAATGAAGTCGGGGCGGTGATAGTGTGATTGATGAGCTTTAGAGTAGGCTCACATTTTGTTCCTCCTTTAGGCATTCCTAAGTGGTAATCTCTCGACCGGTCATGAAAAGAATCGAGTGTACATCGCTTATAAGTTTTTAGAGCTTATAAGTTTTAAGAAATCATTTTTGAAATGAGAAATGGAAATGAGAAATGGAAATGGGAGATGAGAAATGAGAAATGAAAATGAAAGTGGAAATGGAAATGGAAAATGAGTAGAAATGGTTATGACTATGGTTATGATGGCGACATGGGCCTAACTATATGCAGATGCAAATGTGGACTGGACTGGACTATGCAAGCAGACTGAATGATTGCTTATGCTAGCTTTGCTTGACTTAGGGGGTGAACTTTTATAGTTCGAAGACTGACTTTTATAGTCCGTCAACTGACTAGGGTTTACATATAATGCAAACTAGACCTAGGGAAATTTTATAGTCCTAAGACTGAATTTTTATAGTCCAAAGACTGACTTTTATAGTCTGTAGACTGACTAGGGTTTACATATAATGCAAACTAGACCTAGGGGAACTTTATAGTCCTAAGACTGAGCTTTTATAGTCTGTAGACTGACTTTATAGTCCTAAGACTGAGCTTTTAAAGTCCGTAGACTGACTTTATAGTCCTAAGACTGAGCTTTTATAGTCCGTAGGCTGACTAGGGTTTACATATAATGCAAACTAGACCTAGGGAAATTTTATAGTCCTAAGACTGAGCTTTTATAGTCCGCAGACTGACTTTTATAGTCCGTAGACTGACTTTATAGTCCTAAGACTGAGCTTTTATAGTCCGTAGACTGACTAGGGTTTACATATAATGTAAACTAGACCTAAGGAAATTTTATAGTCCTAAGACTGAGCTTTTATAGTCCGTAGACTGACTTTATAGTCCTAAGACTGAGCTTTTACAGTCCGTAGACTGACTAGGGTTTACATATAATGCAAACTAGACCTAGGGAAATTTTATAGTCCTAAACTGAGCTTTTATTGTCCGTAGACTGACTTTATAGTCCTAAGATTGAGCTTTTATAGTCTGTAGACTGGGCTTTTATAGTCCGTAGACTGACTTTTACAGTCCGAAGACTGACTAGGGTTTGCATACAATGCAAACGAGACCTAGGGAATGAATTAGGCCTAAATGGACCTAAGATTTGGATTGGACTAGACTTATACTTAGATTGGAATGGATTAGGGATAGACTTAGACTAGACTTCACATAAAGATGCAGATGGGCCTAGATTTTGGTATGAACTAGACTTATATGGGCCTCATATTGACTCTAATGCTAGCGAATGTATGGACTGAAATGCACATGAGCCTAAATGGATGCAAAATGGATTCTAATGCATATTGATTGAATTGGATTGAAGGTGCTTGGAATGGGCTTAGAATTTTCGAAATTCATTTTTGAAAGGAACCCCTTATTTTTATCTTTTGTTAGGAAAATATGATGGATTAATTTTGAAAATGTTTTTGTAAATGTCGTGTATGATTATGATTAATAAATGCTTTTCGAAAAAGAGTAGAATAGAATATGGTGTAGGATTGATTTTGAAAAAATGTAAGTTTTTGAAATTGATTTATGGTAGGGTAGGATTGATAGGGAAGATTAATTTGAACAGCAGGGAGAAAGCTGGAAGAGGTAGACATGCATGACAACTCTAACTCTATAATGACCAGTTTAGATGCACTTTTTAGGACAGACTCGACCTTGCATGAAAGGGTTGGTTTTTTTTAGGTGAGATTCCTAATTAGACCATGTATTATGCGAATGCAGACAGACAAACACAGGACAAAACATAGGGCTGACCACCATGACGAATAAATCACAGAAAGCATGCGATACACAGACTGCGTGCCGCGCAGCATTGCTGCGCGCGGTGTACAGTCGTGCGTCTAGCGCAGGAATGGTGCGCCAGACGCAACTTAATGCGCTTGGTGCACTACTCCCCCGACATGTTTTTCGGGGGATTTAGGCGAAGTTTTGGTCGATTGATGATTTTGTTTAGACGAGATCTTTAGAAACGACGCATAATAATGACAAATTGACAAGATAATATAGGCAAGAATTGCAATCACATGTAAATGTCATGTAACATGGATGCAAAAGTTCTCAACCTAAAGTCCAGTTCTACATTCAACTATTGGTCAGTTTTAGGTTAAGGCTGAAAGGGTCCATGACTAAGAGATTGATCCCACGCTTCGTACCCCTGCTTAAAGAGGTGGCCACGTGTAAGGCGCACTCCAGTCTCAAGTCAGGAACAAGAGAACAATGCCATGGTTGGGTAGGTTTGCTTATAACTAAGATCCAACACTATCTCTCAGGAAGCTTTTTGGAAGGACAAAGCGCAAATCCCCCGGGGGTGACCTCACACATAGAACATGTGGTAATGAGGCAAGGTAGATTGTCCTTATGGCGGTTGAACAATAGCCATGCACATGCAAAACTGTATATTATTCAAAGGCATAAAAATAAGAATGAATCGTATTTTTCAAGTTTCTCCCATTCATTTCAAAAAAAAGTCGCCAATCACTTTGGGAATAAGGCTTAGTTGTTGTTGTTTGTTCCTCAGTGGAGTCGCCAAATTGTAGGCGTGTTTTTATTTCGCTTACGCGGGATGAGCGTGTATTAGATTTTACTACTCCATTGTAAATGTTTTATTGAAAATTATTTTGAAAGAAGTCGCCAACAATTCTTTTTAGGAAGAATCATAAACCTAATTAGATATGGGAAAACCGTAGGGACAAATTATCCAATGTAGATTTTCCCGTCCTGACTCCATAGATGGTCAAAATGAACCAAAGATTGAGTTAGGGGGTGAGTGTACAATATAGAACCTAGTTCGCCCATTGCTGGCCTCTACTAAATATCGATTCATTACAGATTTTATGCCAAAGAATAATCATATAATATTTTTAAACACCTTAAAAATATTTAGTCTAAATTCGTCCAGAAAACACACAAAAAGACTAATTTTTAGTGACAAATTATTATGCAATCAATATTACAGGGGAACCTAGCAGGTTGTCCAAATTAATCTGATTAATGTTAGAACAGTTCTTTAGGTCTTGATTAGCAAAAATAACATGTGGGGTGATAAAAGCAATAAAGCAGGACAATCATATAATATGCATAGAACAATCAGGCAAGCATATAACAATATATGAAAATAAATAAAAAGAAAGAAAAAGGTTTAGAATATACAGTAGAAGTATTCTACATTAAAGATCTACATCAGGAAAGAAAACAGTTAGTATAAAAATAGAGAAATTATTTAAGGACCCTCAGGATTATACCGAGGCTTCGGACTATGAGACTGACAACCTTCGGGACGAGCTATCGTGAAGCCTGAAAATCTGAATGTATGAAAGTTTGTAGATTGAATGTGTTTGTGTTTGAAAGTATGAATTTTTGTAGGGAGATTTTGTAGTTCGTAGAGAGATTAGTAAGGTATTCATCGAGTTCGAAATGCGTTATTGTGAAAATTCCATTTTTTTATCTATACGGAAATCGATCCTATTTATAAGGAAAATGACACTGCGCCTCATGCGCCAGCTGTGCTTGGCGCATGCTGACGTGTCAAGCGCATGACGCAGCATGACTAGTAAAAAGCGTACACGTGGTACGCGCTTTTGAAAAAGATAAGAAAGAAACACCGCGTCTCACGCAGAGAAATGCACTTGACGCAGGACTCTGAATGAGTCAGAAATCCACGTGTCAAGTGCAGATTAGTGCACCTGACACAGGTGGACAGAGCTGCGTCAGGCTCAACGCTACCAGTCTGGCTCCTAAAGTGCCTTTGCCAGCATTATTTAATTCGCATTTTAAAATATTTCTTTTATCCTTTAATTACGGATATCTGATTTTACGGGATAAAATCTGATTTTAACTTATAGAAAAATATCTTTTGAAAATATTAATTTATTAAAATAAATCAATTAATTATTGTTAAAACAATTAATTGGGATTTTCAAAGAATTGGGCTCAAAATACAATTAATTATCATAAATAATTAATTGGGCTTTAAATAGGACTTTAACAATTTTTGAAATAGTTTTGAATGGCTTTTCAGACTGCTCTGCCCTTGGGTCGGACCAATTAAGACCACGGTATGTTTCATCATCGGATCCTTAAATGGGGAGACACGATTATGTGTCTACAGCTCCCAGTTGCCCTTTGATGGGTATGAACTCTTTACAGTACTCCTTCAAAACATGGTTAGATGAGGTATTTGCTGGGGCAGCACGTCGATAGACCATCGGCTGCACCACTATTTTCTCTTGCCGTGGACGAAGAAGGGAAGGACCCAGACTTCTTCCTTCTGTCCGAGAATATATCTTCAAGGGTGGATCTCTCAAATACGGGGTAGACCCTGTGGCCGACCGTTGTAATGCAACAGCTTTCTTTGCTTCTAGATATTCTTGAGCATCTGTATCCATCCGATGCCCATTCGGATGCCGGTCATCCTTGGACCTAACCACCAGGTTCTAATCCATCTTCCTTCGCTGCTCACTACTTGCCGACTGTTTTTCTCTGGTTGTCCTTCTAGAAACTTCTGGACAAGTAGGTCGACTTGGACCTGTAACATTCTCCTGAGAGCGTCCCCGGAGAGGAGCTGGGTTGGGAGCAGCCGACTCTGGATTCACCTGAAAAAATAGCATATTGTTCTTAATCTGTTCCTGGACAACTGCTGTCATCTTGGTCTGAAGTCCATTCAACACATTTTCCAGATGATCAGCAGTTACAGGACGTTCAAGATTTTCCTAGAGGACAGGTACTTGATGTTCATCAGGATCGTTTGATGGAGGCATATCCCTTCCTCGAGGTGGTCGATCATCATCCACCGTGTCTTCTACCCGAAACTGATAACTGCGGTTTCGAGCTATGTTGGACGAGTGACAGTCAACCATCGCTGCGTCTCCCCACATACGGCGTCAAATGTTGTGTCTACTTAAGAGTCAAGTTGCTCCTTCCTTCGATATGTTCTTGGAGAGACTTATTGTAACACCCCCAAAATCCATACACATCTAAACTACGTTGCATCGACTTTGGGAGTGTTACCGCCGAGGTGAAACGCAAGGCTTATTGAAATTACAACGTTAACTACTCCTTATCATGAAAACTACATTGCAGCGAAAATAAATAATTTACTTTAAACTACAACTCGTGAATCATCATTGACCCCTTTTATTCAAACCATTAACTAAGTAGATTATAATAATTCTATAAGTTCAACAAAACATTTAAAAGTTTATAAACTAAAGAATATTCCCCGTATGCCCTTTCTCATGCAGCAACACCAGCATACCTAATCTGCTCCCCATTGAAGTATCATTGGTTCATCAGAGGTCAACAAACAAACACAAACAACAAACAATCAGCTATGCTGAGTACGTACACAATCAGTTAAATAAAACACTAAGCATAATTAGAATAGTAATAACAGTTCCTAAACATGATACTACAAACCTTAAATTCCGTTTTTACAGTTTATTTGGCATCGAACGGACACTGTCATCTTTCTAGAATCATACGGACTACTTAATCCTTAATAGACAACTTGGTCTATTAGATGAAATGTAAATACGGTTTCGTCCCGTTCCACATCCTTCACCTTAGTGTGCATACCCCCAAGATCGTACGGAACCTTCCGCCTACTTGAGTTATCAAAATTTATAAGGACACTATTGTCGTCACAGTAGGCTGCGTAAGAGTGTAGAACAAGTCTCACACTCCACCCATTGTTCATACTTGTAGGGATTCCAACTACAAGTTTATCGCCAAAGATCCTTTTTAGTGATATTCATTCATACAACATTAAGCATATAATCATTTAATTTTCTCTTAGGTACATTACTGAATTCTCTAGTTTAAGAGACCTCTTGTAACATCCTTGCTACAACAATTAAACCATAGGATTCCAATCCAATTCTCATTTCATACTTGTGATACGATAGAATTACGCATACAAATAATAATTCATTCCAACTCACAACATACAATAAGGAAATACATACAGATTTCCAATTGATTTCATGTTACCAAACAATCTCATTAATCATAATCAACCATAGTTCCCTATCATGATTCTACAACAACAACAACAACAACAACTAAGCCTTATTCCCAAAGTGATTTGGGGGTCGGCTAACATGAATCGTCAACTGAAACCGTTACCAGAGGAGATGGCATCGACAAGAGTGATAAAAAGGTTTTTTTTTTAAGAATTTTTAAAGAAGTTTTTTTTTTTTTTTTTTTTTGAAAACAAGGTTTGCACCAACAAGTTTTAAAACAGGTTTTCAACAAAAGGTTTTAAACAAATAAATGCAGTAATCACACCCCTTCCTCCACATGGATACTGCCCCTCCACCCACTTCTATCCAACGTCATGCTCTCCTCAATCCCAAGTAACCTCATATCACTTTCAATTACCTTCATCCAAGTCATCTTAGGTCTTCCCCTACCCCTTACAATTTGGTTACTCCTCCACTCTTCAATTCTTCTCACCGGTGCATCGCCTGATCTCCTTTTCACATGACCAAACCATCTTAACCGATTCTCCCTCATCTTTTCTTCAATGGATGCAACTCCAACTTTTTCCCGGATCACTTCATTTCTTAATCGGTCCTTCCTTGTGTGGCCACACATACGCAACATACTTTTTCCCTATCATGATTCTAGGTTCCAATAAAACAATTCATAACCTAACATGATACTAACGTATCTAATTGAACTAGTACGCATACGTACCTTGTAACGGAGAATCTTCACTGACTATTTAAAACGTTCCGCTTATGAAATTGGGACCTAATCGAATAATAAAAGTAATTCAGTTCTAGGTCCTTGATATCATTAAAATAAAACCAGCTTAACTAACTAGGTAAAACTTAGTGTTTCGAATAATAAAATAAACGTTCTTGTTGGTTAAACTTTTCTTTCATAAACTTTATTGAAACTAACATATTTAGGACTTAATTATATGTTTGCAAATCTGATTTATGACAACTTATATTATACTTGGTTTATAATACTAAAACTTACACAAATATAAATAAGTGTAATAAAATCAGAATTAAGAATTAAAATCATCCTAAGAACTAATAGTATAATCAAGAATCTGATTTCCTTTAACTTTTGCTATACTTAATTTACAAAACCAACTAAAACCATTATATACACAAGTATAATAAAATCAGATTTGAGGAATAGAGTTATCATAGAACTAAAAATATAATTGTAAACCTGATTTCTTTTACTAATTCTTTACTTTAGTTACAATCACCAAACTTACTCAAAGATAAATAAGAATAACAAAAATCAGATTTGACAATTTAATTTAACTAGAAAAGAGGGAATTTTTTTTTATACCGGATCGACTCGTCGGCGACAACCACCGGCGACGTGAGGAATTCCGGCAGCAGCACCAACCACACGCACAGCACACACCCCACACGGCACCCCACATCACACAAACCTCGCACACACTACACGACTCACCGATGACTTGCACAGCAGCAACGCACACACCCTCGAGTCACACACTCGAAGCCTCGCCTTGCACACACCCTCGAGCCATACACACGAAGCCTTGCACGACCTCGACTCGCCCAGCAACGATGACTCGCACATACACTCGACGCACAGCCTCAATTCGCCCAGCACACCCACACGCTCGTACTCCTCGACTGACGCGCAGCACCAGCGAGCCACGCTCGACCTTCTCCGGGCAGCAGGCACGAACCACCGGTGAGTGGAAGCCTCAGACGCAGGTGAAGGAGAAAGAAAAGTAGTGCTGGAGGAAGGAGAAGAAAGAATATAACGTAGGAGAGGAGAAGAAGGAGAGAGAAAACTTTTGGGGTAAAACAAATGGCTGATTAAAAGTGAATAGGGTTTTGTTTCTTTTTTTTTTCTTCTCTTATTTATAGCATGAGAAACCTAGGTTTAATAGGATTTGTTTCCAAATCAAATTCCGATTTATTATTTTATTTATTTGGAAAATAAAACAAAACCGAATTAAAATATAATTAGGTACAAAAGTAGGTTGTATATTTAAATTATAACTCTAGGCTTACCCAAACTATACTTTTCTGCAAATAATATTAAAAATACTTTTACTTTATTCTTTATATTTTCTTATTTATAAAAGAATAGCCCCCAAAAATACGGAGTATTACAGGCTTCCCCCCTTAAAGGAAGTTTCGTCCCGAAACTTTGAGGTAGCCAGTCTTAACAACGATCTTTTTGCACTTCTAAGTCCCAATATTTCACAAGCGTTTCTAATTTCCGCAAGTCACATAAGCGATAAATACACATAAATAACAGACTTATCAGACTTTAGCAAACTTTTAGGGTAGAAGCGCGAAATTCTATCGCATTCTTCCCCCTTAAAAGAAAAGTTACATCATGCAATCGAATGACATGCTTAATGTATGCTTTGGCTAGGGCTTTCATACTCCGCGTATCTTTCATGGGTACGAACCTCGCAGTCTTGGTCAATCTGTCCACTATCACCCATATTATGTTATTGTCTCCCCGACTCCTAGGTAAGGCTACGCCGAAGTCTATGGATATCGAATCCCAATTCCGTGTTGGAATGACCCAAAAATGACACTTTTTCTAACCAAAATTCACACTTCGAAAACTTTGCATATAGTTGGTTCTCCCTAAGTGTCTGTAAAATAATCTCCAAATGTCCCTCATGTTCCTCCTTGCTCCTTGAATATATCAATATATCGTCTATGAACACGACTACGAATTTATCGAGGTAGGGTCGAAAAAATCTTATTCCAAAAATGATGTCTAGGTTCGATAAGTTAAACTCTATTAGATCGGAAGGAAAGAAGCCCTCCCTTATTCAGAATTTCTTAGAGCAATTAACAGTATCCCCAGACGGAATAACTATAGGCATAGAAATTGACTCGGACTCAACCAGTGCTAGAGTTCTAACAGTTGTATGGGCAATAAAAGACAAAGATGCTCCAGAATCGAACAAGACTTTAACAGGAATTGAGTTTATAGAGAAAGTACCCGTGACAACATCTCTACGAGATTCCTCTTCGCTAGCCGTCATCATATACAGCTTCCCTTTGCCCTTATTATCATTGTTGTTGGTCACATGGTTATCAGTTGGTGCCTGATTATTTGCATTGGTTGGTGGTTTGGAGTAATTAGAGTTACCTGACCCATTGTATGCATTTCCACCATTCCCATTCATAGGCTTGTCTCCATAGTTCCCTTTCTTCTGACCGTTGGGGTTAACCTTATTCTTCGAATAACACTCGTACGCTCTATGCCCCATTTTCCCACATTCATGACACTCCACCTTATTACCCTTGCAATCCCTCCCAGGATGGTTGTTTGGGCACTTCTTACACTTGTACACACGCTCAGGTCTGCGGTTGTTGGTGTTATTCTTGTGGTTAATGTTATCGTCGTTGAAGTTTCCTTGGGAGGTTTGGTTGTTCTGGTTCCCGTGGTGTTTCTTTTCAAATCTCTGAATCTCGGGGTTTGGATTCTCTTTTCGCTTCTCACCTTGTTTACCTCCTTCCTCTCGTTTCCTTATTGCATATAAGTGGGCAGCTTTGCCAAAAACATGGTCTAACGAGGTGAAAGTATCTCCCCTCAGTCTCCCTTGCAGGTCAAGGGTGAGGCCTAATTCAAAACGTGAGGTCTTAGCTTCCTCAGTAGGGGAATTTCCTGAGCGAATCTCATCAGTTCAATGAACTTGCGGTAATATTTATCAACAGACAAGTTCCCTTGTTCTAGTATCATAAATTCTTGAGCTTTCTGCTTTTTGAGGTTTGGTGGGTAATACTTATCCCTTAGGGCTTTCTTAAAGGTTTCCCATCCAAAGTCAGGTTGTTTTAGGAGGTTGTCTTTAGCTTGGGTCCACCAAAAGTGGGCATCCCCCTGTAGGTAATAGCTTGTTAAGGGTACAGTCTTGTCATCTGGACAGGTGAGGGTAAAGAAAAGCTTATCAAACTCCCCAACCCAATTTTCCAATTCTTCTGGCCCCCCTTTCCCATTCAGTACTGGTGGGTTCCTACGGGCAACCTTTTCAGACAAGTCCCCATCCCGGCTATGCCCTTGGGCTAGGTTAGCTGTTATCTGCACTAGGTCACGAATCGATTGCTCGACATTCAGAGAGGTATCAGGCGTGCCGCCCTGACGAACCATTCTGCGCTGAAAAATGACACAACGGCTGCCTTAGTGACATGCACATAGTCGTTTATTCACTTAACTATTACACATTTACACGTTCATACAACACGTTTTTATTGTGAACAATCATTAAGTCTCTATTGACTGGCAATATAAACATCTCAAATAAGACGTTACATCAAATAAAAGAATAAAAATGTTGTATTATTATTGAAAAGGGTAAAATTTATTGTTTCCAAGGAAAACATCATATGAAAATAAAGGAATAAAAAGAATGCTAATTTGCTACTTGGCATGCAAGCCTTATTAAAACTGAAATAAATGAAGAAAATAATATTTTAATCCTAATTATATGTTCAAAAGAAACTAGGGACTATAATGGTGAACTTCGTCATCTGAGTTAGGATTTTCTATTCCTTCTTCCATGTTAGCTTCGTCCTAAAAAGGCTCGTCATCCTCTATAGGTTCATCTTCCTTCAGGGGTTCTTCCTCTTCTTCTATGGGTTCTTCTTCTTCTTCTTCTATGGGCTCTTCTTCTTCTTGGTCATTTTCCTCAATCGGATCCCCTTCAGCAGGCTCATTTTCATTAGGATCTTCCTCTTCCTCATTTTCTATGTCAAGTATAGGTGCAACATGACCCTCCTCAATCACTGTGATGAATGTCCTATTATTCCCCTCATCATCGAAAATGTAGGTAACAGTTCTAAGGTTTGACGCTATATGGTAGTCCTCGTTTATGAACTCATCCTCAAAAGTTTGGTATCTTGCTCTTTTTACAGCTCTAGATGGTGATTGTGGCTCAGTTTTAACTCTAGGGTTCTCAGAATTCACATCTACAACCTTAGTTCCCAAGCTTTCCCCCACATGATAGGTTCCTCTAACTGGAGGTGATGAGGTAGAGGGCTCCCAACTTCTTTTCTCACGAATTCTCCATTCATTTTCACAGTATATAAGATCAGTAATTAAATGCCCTACAGTAGGAAGGTATTGGTTCCAGTAAGTGTGTTTGGCTCTGTTAAAACCTCCATTTTCTGATCATATATCCCCATATCTACGGTGTACGAAAAGGTAGGGTTCCTCCTTAGACACGTACTGCAGCATAAAGTATATTTTCCCCATTTCAGTCCTTAGTCTAGTATCTCCCTGTAGGGTCCTATACTCGATAGCAGCTTTCATCTTATAGGCCCAGATGTCCCAATCTTCCGTTATTCGGTGTTTCATCAAATATTCCTTAGAACCTATGTCGTAAACCATCTACGAATTAAAAAAAGAAAATAGTCTAAGTTTTTGTGAAGTAAAGGTTTTTTTAAGTATACATTATATATATACATATATAAAAGGTAAAACGATTATTTTCAATTTTGGAATTCCTTAAACAAGTTCAAAATATTTACTACAATTAGATGGTTCTTTCCTAAAATATTCGAAATAAGGTTTTAGTTCAATACCTTTTTGAAACATATTTGGAATATTATACTAATTCGAAATTTTAGTGAATAAAATATTTCAATATCTAATTTAGTGCTTCCATAAAATATCACTATCTATGTACCTATCCTTGTACATCCTACTAATCTATTCATACTTCGAAGATTT
The DNA here is from genome assembly GCA_947648045.1 of Beta corolliflora. NCBI lineage: Eukaryota > Viridiplantae > Streptophyta > Magnoliopsida > Caryophyllales > Amaranthaceae > Beta > Beta corolliflora. The sequence continues at coordinate 193,379 of CANSZD010001437.1, forward strand.
CAAAGAACCTTTCACAAACTCAATCAATCAACCAACACAACATTTCATATAATCAGAACATCTGATTCATTCCACAGTATTGCGTACTTCCTGTAAACATATATCAGACAAGTGAGGCAAGAAATGCATTACAAATAAAATCATTCCTATGATTTAATGCACGCAAAAGTAATCTATATGCTCTTATCCCATACTACCCATTTTAAAAATCTTTTAAAATATCTTTAAAAATAGGAACTTTTGGCTCTGATGACCAGTTTTGTAACACCCCCAAAATCCATGCACGTCTAAACTACATTGCATCGACTTTGGGAGTGTTACCGCCACGGTGAAACGCAAGGCTTATTGAAATTAAAACGTTAACGACTCCTTATCATGAAAACTACATTGTAGCGGAAATAAAATATTTACTTTAAACTACAACTCGTGAATCATCATTGACCCCTTTTATTCAAACCATTAACTAAGTAGATTATAATAATTCTATAAGTTCAACAAAACATTTAAAAGTTTATAAACTAAAAAATATTCCCCGTATGCCCTTTCTCATGCAGCAACACCAGCATACCTAATCTGCTCCCCATTGAAGTATCATTGGTTCATCAGAGGTCAACAAACAAACACAAACAACAAACAATCAGCTATGCTGAGTACGTGCACAATCAGTTAAATAAAACACTAAGCATAATTAGAATAGTAATAACAGTTCCTAAACATGATACTATAAACCTTAAATTCCATTTTTATAGGTTATTTGGCATCGAACGGGCACCGTCATCTTTCTAGAATAATACGGGTTACTTAATCCTTAATAGACAACTTGGTCTATTAGATGTAATGTAAATACGGTTTCGTTCCGTTCCACATCCATCACCTTAGTATGCATACCCTCAAGATCGTATGGAACCTTCTGCCTACTTGAGTTATCAAAATTTATAAGGACACTACTGTCGTCACGGTAGGTCTGCGTAAGAGTGTAGAACAAGTCTCACACTCCACCCATTGTTCATACTTGTAGGGATTCCAACTACAAGTTTATCGCCAAATATCCTTCTTAGTGATATTCATTCATACAACATTAAGCATATAATCATTTAATTTTCCTTCTTATGTACATTACTCAATTCTCTAGTTTAAGAGACCTCTTGTAACATCCTTGCTACAATAATTAAACAATAGGATTCCAATCCAATTCTCATTTCATGCTTGTGATACGATAGAATTACGCATACCAATAATAATTCATTCCAACTCACAAGTCATACAACAAGGAAATACATACAGATTTCCAATTGACTTCATGTTACCAAATAATATCATCAATCATAATCAACCATAGTTCCCTATCATGATTCTAAGTTCCAATAAAACAATTCATAACCTAACATGATACTAACGTATCTAATTGAACTAGTACACGTATGTACCTTGTAACGGAGAATCTTCGCTGACTATTTAAAATGTTCCACTTATGAAATTGGGACCTAATCGAATAATAAAAGTAATTCAGTTCTAGGTCCTTGATATCATTAAAATAAAACCAGCTTAAGTAATTAGGTAAAACTTAGTGTTTCGAATAATAAAATAAACGTTCTTGTTGGTTAAACTTTTCTTTCATAAACTTTATTGAAACTAACATATTTAGGACTTGATTATATGTTTGCAAATCTGATTTTTGGCAACTTATATTATACTTGGTTTATAATACTAAAACTTACACAAATATACATAAGTGTAATAAAATCAGAATTAAGAATTAAAATCATCCTAAGAACTAATAGTATAATCAAGAATCTGATTTCCTTTAACTTTTACTATACTTAATTTACAAAACCAACTTAAACCATTATATACACAAGTATAATAAAATCAAATTTGAGGAATAGAGTTATCATAAGAACTGAAAATATAATTGTAAATCTGATTTCTTTTACTAATTCTTTACTTTAGTTACAATCACCAAACTTACTCAAAGATAAATAAGAATAACAAAAATCAGATTTGACAATTTAATTTAAGTAGAAAAGAAGGAATTTTTTTTTTATACCGGACCGACTCACCGGCGACGCGAGGAACTCCGGCAGCAGCACCAACCACACGCACAGCACACACACCACACGGCACCCCACAGCACACAAACCTCGCACACACTACACGACCCACCGATGACTCGCACAGCAGCAATGCACACACCCTCGAGCCACACACACGCGAAGCCTCGCCTAGCACACACCCTCGAGCCACACAAACGAAGCCTTGCACGACCTCGACTCGCCCAGCAACGATGACTCGCACACACACTCGACGCACAGCCTCAATTCACCCAGCACACACACACGCTCGTACTCCTCGACTGACGTGCAGCACCACCGAGCCACGCTCGACCTCCTCCGGGCAGCAGGCACGAACCACCGGCGAGTGGAAGCCTCAGACGCAGGGGAAGGAGAAAGAAAAGTAGTGCAGGAGGAAGGAGAAGAAAGAAAATAACGTAGGAGAGGAGAAGGAGAGAGAAAACTTTTGGGGTAAAACAAACGGCTGATTAAAAGTGAATAGGGTTTTGTTTCTTCTTTTTTTTCTTCTCTTATTTGTAGCATGAGAAACCTAGATTTAATAGGATTTGTTTCCAAATCAAATTCCGATTTCTTATTTTATTTATTTGGAAAATAAAACAAAACCGAATTAAAATATAATTAGGTACAAAAGTAGGTTGTATATTTAAATTATAACTCTAGGCTTACCCAAACTATACTTTTCTGCAAATAATATTAAAAATACTTTTACTTTATTCTTTATATTTTCTTATTTATAAAATAATAGCCCCCAAAAATACGGAGTATTACACTTATGCAAGCAATGCCTTTGTTCCCCCTCCGAAGCTTAAGTCAGTTTAGGTATGGAATCAAGTTTAGAGATAAAGAGAGAAAGAGAGAACTCTTTTAGTAGAGTAATGGCACAATATTCAATGATCTACCTTTTACCTGATTTTGAGGGGACTATATATAGTGTTTGGAATCTAAAAGCTGCCATTTTATGTCACCCTAAAATGGGGGCATTTGATTGGCTAAGCAATATGAATTTGACACGTGGCAGGCAATGATTGGAGGCTGAATTTCAGCCAATCATATGCAGCCTTTTTTTGGGAATTAGGCTTTGATTATTCCTTCTGTCCAAAAGTGGGCTTAAAATACCAGAGGGATAAAACCCTTTAAAAAGCTTAATTTTCCTCCAATTTCAAGGACACGTGGAGGCCTCTAATTGGTACACGTGTCCGTTTATCAGCCCTTCATTTTTAGGTCACAACATATATCATTGGCGAAAAAGTACTCAACGAATTTGAAAGAAGCATAGTGACGTGTGTGTATGGGGTAATATGGGTGCCAATGAAGGAAGTCTCAACAAAAGGTCTACATCTGTACATGATCAATGCAGATCGATGATCCAAAAATTTGAAATTTCTCGACCAAAGATCGGACCTATTTAGAGTTTGGACAAAAAAAATTCACTTGAAAAAAATTGTCATTTATTAGATTTATAATCTATACTAATATATTAAAAGGCGTTCCTAAACAAGGAACTGTGCCACGTGACGCTCTGTCTTAGAGTGTTTACTTCATGTAAACCACATACAATAAAAAAAAAAAAAAATACATGCCACAAGATTTGAACCCATGACTTCAAGCTTATATACTAAAGTCTTAACCACTAAAACAAGTAATGTTTGGTGTTATAATGTTAAAGTAAAATATTAATAAACGAAATTATGATTACCCGGGGCATAGCCCGGGCATAAAAACTAGTGATATTTTAAAATATAGCTAATGTATAATATAATAATAACTTTTATGTATTATATAAAAAAAAATTTGATAAAATTAAATGGTAAAATTAAATTCTGAAAATTAATTTCTAAAAAAAATTAAATTGATTAAACTGGTCCAGACAAAAAAAACCGGCTACCAAAACTTCAAAAATTATAATTTGAAGATGTTATACAATTTACCCATACATTCAAATTTCAAATCTAGAAAATTAAAGAAAATATTTTATTGTCTCCCTCGGCTGTTGGGCTAAGAATTTTGGTAGTTTATTTGGGTTTGATTTTAGTGTTCCTGGCATGCATGTGGAAATGAGACCAAAATTCTATTGTTAGGTAACCCAATAATAACTAATACAATCATTATAGACCTAAAAAGTTGCAAACAGCTCTTGTTTAATATATCATAATACCAATTTGACAAGAAATAGTCAAAATCTTCTCCTATGATCAAGGAACATAACAAAACCAACCTAAACACAAACTCAATTACAGGAAAAACCCAGATAGATTGGAAGAGTGCAGAGAGACGGGAAAACAGAGATATATTACATATGCCAACTTTTACATGCATTTTACAGTATACTAATTGTTATATTTATTTAAGTAACAATCAACCTTTATTAATATTCAAACACTTCCGTAAACAATAATCTTGCACCCAGAAAACAAAAAACTAATGAGTGGGGCTAGGGTATCTTCGAATTCATCTCCTGATCTTTTGCCAATGTCAACTAGCAACCAGGAAGATTTAAGCTTAGAAGGTAAATTTTCCTTGCACTTTTTTTTTATTTTTTTCTGTTTTTTTTTTATAATTTTTTTATATATTTTTTTTTTTTTTTTTGAGGAAATGGTAGGCATGTTCTCAAAGATTTCATAATGATAATGCATAAACAAGATCTTATGAAAAATAATGGTATAATTATTGCTGTTGTGACATATATATATTTATAGGCATTTCAACAAATGTAAAGCTGCTATTAAAACTGATTCAAGATCATCAAGAGGCATCTCATAAAGGAAGCTTGGATGAGAGAAAAGCACAAAGATTTGCGGGGATAATGACCATCTTAGATGATGTTAAAACAAGGCTACAAAGATCCCAAACCTCGTCAAAGAAAAACAAAGCTGAACTTCGACGTTGCAACACCGATCTAAGAATCAATCATCCTCCTAAAGATGGACTCAAAAACAACGAAACGTTAGTCTTAGACGAAAAAGAAAGGCTACGCAGAGATCTGAATACGAGCTATGCAGCACAGAAACGGCTAGGAGTAATGTGCGCAAGTTTAGGAAGAGAGAAAGACATCATTGCACGAGAACTAACTCGGAAAGTACAAGAGTTCAACGAAATGGAAGAGCATGTTAATGATCTTCGGGCACAAAATGAAAGATTATCAGCTAAGATACAAGCTTGTGTAGCCGAGCACAAGGATGTCAAAAAGAGCGCGAAAGGGTCAGAAAATCACCACATAAATTACGCGGTATCTCAACAAAGGAATAAGGAGCTTTCAGAACAACTTCTCAAGTCTTTAGAGGGCTACAAGGCTATGAAGAGGAAACATAAAGAAGTAAACGAACAAAGACATGGAATGCAAGCTGCAATGGAAGAGTTAGGAGATGAGGTTAAAGGTAGTCTTCACCTTGTTACTAGCCTTAAGGAATGTGTTAGTGGTTGTAATTTGGGTGAACAAGTTGGAGATATTGAAGATAAGATTACTTCATTGGAGCATGTTTTTAAAAGACTTGAAGTAAAGACTTCGACGTTGAGACAGGAAAGGAAACAAAATGCTTGAGACTTATGAAGGGAATATCCTATAATCTAATTTGCATAGTTTGGATTATACAGTTGTGTTAATTGTGGAAGAAAAGTGTGTTGTTTTTGTCTTCTTTTCTTTCTAGGGGCTAATATGTATGATACCAACTTATGTATATATGACATAAAGCTATGTATTAAGTTGCTTCTTTTTTTCCTTTGCTGAAATTTTCAAAATACAAGCTTCTTGTCTTTTCTCCTTGCTATACAAAATGGTGATGTGAGAATTGAGTGAGATCTCAATGGCAGAGCTCCCACCTCTAGAGACTAGAGGTTCAATTCTCATCACCCCAAGTTGGGGTGTTGTGGTGTTTTGATTATGGGTAAAACTCCCACTTAGGCACTTAGCAGTCTATATAGTGGTTTCTTTATGGATTTCGTCATGTGGCCAGTTAATTTCCAAAGAGAGAAAAAAAAGGACGGTGAGAAATATAGTAATACAAACAGAGAATCAAGGATTAGATATGGAGATCCATATTCACTAGCAATGATAAATTGGATCAAAACTGAGTATTCTTTTATCGATATCATTAAGCAAAATTTACAGATATTGCTACATATAATTCAGGCGGATTAAATAATGATCTTGATAGTTTGATATTTTGAAAGTTAACTTATTAGTGCCAAAAATGCTGTCAAAGTCAAGCAGCACGCCATTCATAGATCTTGTAGTTTGTGTCCAGCTATACAGTTCAGAACCCATGAATTGTTTGCCAATTTTGCTCCACTAGAAATAGCAAGAGCTTCTGCATCAAATCGCCTGCGCTCTAGAATCATATCCTTCTTGCGGATATCACAGTTAATAGGCAGCTCAATGCTGTAGACTATGACAGTTGATGTTGCTGATAAAGTGGACGCAATCGGCTTCCTGTGTAGTACAGTTCCTCCAGCAGCAGTAACAAGGTCTTGTAAATATCCCTTGTATGACACTTCAAAGTCTACAGTAAAATAGAAGTTGAACCCAGTAAAGAGCTTTGGTTGCTGCAATTTTAAGCATTATGGATGAACAGTTAGGTAGAATTAAATAAATAAATATAGTCTTCATACATTTGCACATATGAACTAAAAAGTTTGAAGAATGTAATATGGTTTAAGACAGTAACAGCTAATGATAAGTTTAAAGGTTTTTTCTTAACAAGTTTATAAGAATTTAAAAGGCTTTCAGAATGTATTTAACTTTTCATGAAACCTACCTCGTTTAGAAGTCTTAATCTCCCTAAACGAGGACCATTCCGAACTCCATGAATATCACAAGTTATCTCATAAGGAGTCTCCTCAACTAGTCTCTTGACCTTCATGCAGGCTTGAACCCCTACGAACTCAAGAAAGATTGAAATTTAGGTAAAGCAAAGCTGAAGCTTTCTGCAGATATGAAGCATAACTAGCAACTTGGTATAAAAGAATGAGCACTCACATTTGATGCTTAATATCCATTTTCCTTCTAGGATCCCCATCAATACTTTCAGTGTTCTTTTAAATGCTCCATTCTCGTTCATTGATGCAATAACATGGGTCACACTTGGACTCCAGCTTCCCAGTACTACAGCTCCAGAGGATTTCGCCAACTCAGAAACAGCTTCCTGCAGAACCCGCTTTCTCATTAAATGGTAACCCAAGGCATTTGTAGCCATATTGAAATACTTGTGATGAAATAATTATTCTACCTTCTCTACACTTGCAAGAGCTGAACAACAAAGTACAATCTTCTCAGATGACTGACCACAATTCCACTCATTTTTAATGGTGACATGTGTAGCTGCAACTCGAGATCTTTGGCAGGCATTTTTCCTGTAAAAGAACAGCCTATATTACAGAATTTCCAATATCACTGTGACTGTAAATAGCAAGTGAGAAAACCTATAGGAATATCTGAATGATTGACATACCCCTTCAAATTACATTTTGCTTTTCTGACTCGTGGTATCGCCAATTCAGAGGGCAATTTTGAAGAGGCGTGAAGAGGACATAATATGACAAAGTGCTCCTGGTAGCAGAGTGGGAAATGCGACGTGAAAAAGTGGCAAGAGTTGCAAGAAAGACAAAAGCTTCTAATTGACTGAATAGTAGTAAGCACTTACCGTATACCAACGACACTCACGAAGTAGCTTGGCGCAAGGGACCTGGAAACTTTTGCGACAACTCTTCTCATAACAGCCAAGAGCTGCCCCTTTCACTCCACATAGCGAGCACTTAATCCTACGGCTTCTCGTCAATTCTTCTTCAAGGTTGACAACAATATTATCTTCAAAATAAACATTAGGGGCCCTGCGCATGAGTAAATTGCAATGCTCTATCAATCAGATTACAAAAAGCCCCCGGATCATATCTGCAAGTCATGTAATAGTTTTCCATGTAAAAACATGAGCCTGGATTGCCTTATGCTTTAGGATGGAATTGATTTTTAAGCATATCACAAACCAATTGGTGATTCCCCAATAAGCGTTTCACTGTCTCTAAATAAAACACTTATGAACACAAGTTCTGCACTGCACCCAGGAAACATGTGCAGAAATGAGTCGAGAATATGAATAGGAAGATAGAAATTAATCAGAAAAACTATTATTCTCCCTTCGTTCCTTTTCATTTGGGTCATTTTTCTCTTTGGAATTTCTCTAAAAGATTGCCCTATACTAGAAATGACAATGAAGGTCCACCCCTTTAGGCTCACATTCAATACATTTAGTCCCATCAACTTTTTCTTATATTCTTCACCAAACCAAATATTAGAAAAGTAACTTCCCCCCAGTGGAGCAAACAAGGTCACCAAGGAGATCAACATTCTCTTTGTTGTTTCAAGAAACATACCACTCAGTGCAGCTCTTGTGTGAGTGGATGACAGAACCTTCAGTGTCAGTTAGAACTGGTCTACCTTCAGAGTAGTGAACCATCTCCCCAGAATCCTGCAATAAAATTTCATACATAATATTGGTCATTGGAATGTCTTCGAATAAGAGTTGTGCTGTAAGTATATCGCCGTAATAGTAAAAGTACCTCCGTCAGTTTAGTTGAATGACAGAAAGCACATTTGATAGAAACTGCGTCACATTTGCGCAAAGCTGGCATGTCTTTCTGGCGATGGATCTTTTCCTTCTCTAGTGAATGTCCTGCATGAACCTTATTAGATTTTCCATCATCTTCAAAAACTTCAGCTTGTGCTGCAGCTGTTGATAGAACATTTTCATCTCCATTAATATTCTTTGGGTCAACCACTGATGTCAATCGACGAATTTTCTTAAGTTTATGACTGGTCGAGCAACTATTAGATCTCTGTAAGACTTCAGAAGGTTCTTCAAGAAACAACTTGTTAGATAAAGTGCATGTTTCTTTGATGATATCTGGTTGGGCCAGATTCTTTATCTGCTTCTTTCTTTTTGCTGAGTCATCTTTATGGCTGTGCCCAATGCTGTTAGGGTTCCTCTTTACATTGTCCAATCTCTTTTCTCTACGAATGCCTCTTTGAATTCTTGAAGCAGCAAGCGACTCAGCGAAAACACGATCACCAACTTCATTCATAAACTTTGCATCAAGTGATTGAATATGTCTTCTTTTACAAGTACCAGCAGCTTTTGAACTCCCTAAAATAATTTCATTAACTTCATTATGGTCCTCTCCAGCTTCCCTGTCCATTAGGCATCTATTTTGGTTTTTCTTTCTTTTTCTTCCAGCTCTCTTGCGGGGAAATCTACACTCATTTTTGCCATCTTCACTTTTTCTAGCAGAATAGGTGTTATTGTGAAGCTCATTATCCGTGATACTATTGTTTTCATGGGGACTAACATTAGCAACCTGCTCTATCATCGTTATGTTTCCAGCAGCTGCATCTCTTGAGGTTGCTTCAAATTTCTGTCCGGTAATTCTATCATCATTGTTAGTATCTTCAACCTGCACATGGCTCAAGTTAATGCCAGAAGCAGGGAGGCTTTTAGTGCAACAAGAGGACAACTGAGACTAAATAGATGCTTGCATTCATCGCAGCTTATGACATGTAAGCAATGCCTATTGCTGCTATGGTACTACCTGCTTCTTAAAGGGGCTTGAACAAAGTTCAGGAGAGCATGCTCGTTGTGTCCATTCAAACATCTCGCAGTCAAAAAGATCTGCATTGCACTTGCTTTGTTCCTCCTACCAAAATATGTTGGATGATAAGCTAAAATACCCAAAAATTGATATAAAAAATAGACGACAAACAATAATCCTGATGAAATAATTGAACTGAACAAAAATATCGAAGCATCAAAAAGCTCATTGTCAATTTCAGGCGGAGCCGCACCATTTAGAGCTTTGAAGCAATTAAGAAGCTTATTGTCTCCTGAACTTTGAGACTCATCAAGCACAAATATTGAACATAATCTACGTTGGAATTTGGTGACCAACATGATAGAGAGTGAGTACTTACCTTCGCAGAAATATCTAGGGGTTTATCATCATCTGAATCCTTTAGATCACTGAAAGAAGGGGCTTTTTCTGGGGTACATGTCAACTGTTCCACATCAGTCTGCTGACTTGACCTTTCTGCTTCTTCTCGTAGCCAAAAGAAAGGTGACAATTGTGGGATTTCCTTCTCAGTTGAAAGTGGATGTTCACTTGGAACTGTTGAGCACTTATTGAAAAGATTATTCCTTTCTTTGTTTTGATCTAGTCCATCTCTTTCCTGTCTTGCCGGACTTTCATTGATGGGAGATTGAGGCACTTGAACCCTTTTATTTGTTGAAAATGAAGATTTTCCTCTGTTGCGACCAGTACGTTTTGGCTGCAGTTTTGATATTGAACCTACTTTCTCCGTTCTTTGACACATCACATTCTCTGGAGTTTTTCCACCAGTCTCCCTCATAGCATCCAGGACACCATTAGCCTGCTTTTCTGCATCTGCAGCATGAAAGTTACAACTTAAAAGATAACAGCCTTCATAAAGCAAGTATAGGTAATACCTACAGATATACTTCAAGAACATAATACAACTTTATGATTGGTCTTACTGTAACAGCAAGAACATAATACAACTTGACAATATCCCAAAATATAGTTTGAACATTTTCCTTTAGATTCAAATACTATGACATTTTGTTTATTATCCTCTTTTGTGGAAATCTGATATCAAACAAAACGATTTATAAAAGACCTCAAAATTCATACTGGCTGCAATTATCTAACAAGAAGGATAGATCTTGAGTATTACACTCTATCACATATAAGAAGAAAAAACAAGAAACCCTTATGGTTTCTTTTCCTTTAAAAAGGTGAACACTGATATGGCAACCTCCTTAAGCAAGCTTTGACGCAGCAGATATCAGGAATAAATTATATTAAAGGATATTTTGAAGGCGTTTACAACACTGCCAACAATCATACAATGGCCTTCTTGCACAGTTTTCATAACTGTCATTTTGAGAACCAAAAAAAATGAACTCCATATGATACAACAACCCAGTGATAAGTCCCTCTGAGGTAGGGTATGAGCAAGTCAAATTATAGATTCCATGATTTTCAACACACCATGTTTAGGTAAAATATTCATACAATGACAGTATATGGTATAGTCCTTGTTGCGTGTAGGCGAATTCGCAAGTAAATTCCTCATATATTTGGAATAGATCATAAGTGCATTACCTGCCAATCTGGTTGTGGGTCCATTTTGAGAGACAAAGAGGGTAATCCCTGAAGCAACTTCCATGCTCTTGTAGATGTTTACTAGGCTGTCCATGTGGGGAGCAGGACGAATTTCTGCAGCACAGAGAAATCAAAAATGCCATTGCTCTACTAGACAAACATGAATTATCGGATTACATTAATCTTTCTGAAACATCTTCTCATAGAAACAAAGAATGGCTCAGTGACCATATTTTGTCACTCGCATAATTGGTAAGTCTTGCTTCCTAGAGCACTACACTACTGCTATTCCCAGCAACTCTTATCCTAGTTTCCAGCGCATGCTTCATACAAACTTTCTCTTTTTTCGAACATCAAAAATACAAATTTTATCTAGTTCTTAGCAAGTAAGTGCTTGATACAATCAACACCATTCTTTAGGCATAGAAAGACCTGTGCCAACAAAAGCAAGGGTCACATATTTACCCAAACTACTTGAGGAACAACATCGAATCGGGTTTTTGGGACTTGAGACTAGGTGAGAAGCAGTGCTACATTTAGTCATCTACCAAGTGGGTATCTAACCCACTAGAGATAAACCATTAAAAACATGGTTTACATTGATGAGTTAGATTCCACTATGTATTAATGTCTAAACTCTAAAAACCCCATTGACTCAAGAAAACCATACATGCCATTAATAGAGTGAATATTCTTCATGGTAATCTAAACCAAAATATTTTCAACAAATTATACAAAGATGCTTCCGGCTAAACACCCAATGAAGGGAATGAAACATTTTGAAACTGTCTTTTCTCAACAACACTAGGAATAGTTTTATACTCTATGACACCCCCTCACGCGAGAGCCCATTGGGCTTGAAGTGTGGATGCAGCACAGGCTTCCCTCATACCTGACGCTAAATATTCTACTTAAAAAGGAGGGGGATGAGATTTGAACCCGTGACCTTTATGTCCATGGCCGGCTCTCAGTACCATGTCAAAGGATCAACTCAACCAAAAGATTAAGCTGATGGTTGGAGTCCTAGGAATAGTTTTATAAGAGAGTCAGAGAACCATAAAGAAAAATGATCTAGACGGGATTTGATCTCAAGTCTTGGGCACCACCTCCCAAGACTTTATCCCTCGGCGGAGGCCTACCACGCTTCGCGCCTGCGGGAAACATTCTAAAAAGCCCTGACTGTGGACGCATGCACTCGCCAACACAAAAGTAAAGCAAAAGATGCTGCATCAGACATACACAACAAATTATTTAGTGCTACTTCAGTGTTTGTCTTACAAATCACAACAACAAAAAAAACATATCAATGCAAATTTCTCTAAGTTGGTGAATTTTCATTGACATTTGGAATTTAGATGGTGAAATTTGACCAAATAAATATCATTGCTCATCTACCATGATAAAAAATTAACACTAATCACTCAATAAAACGAGAGAGAGATTGAGAAACGAACCTCGACGCTGATAAGGCACTTTACAAACAGGGCAATTGGAGCCTGATTTCATGGATTTGTGAATACATGAACTGAATTTACAACCAAATTAATTAATCAAATGTTGGGTGAATTAATTACCCACCAAATAAAATATACTTTTAAGAAGGGAAAAAAAAAAAGGGAAACTCACTTACTGGCAGAAAACATGATTGCAGGTAAGAGATATAGCAGAATCATATAAACTCAAGCTGCAAGGAAAAAATTTGAGAAAGTAGAATATAAAAATGAGAAGAAAATAAATTGGGGAATACAAAAAATAAAAGAGTAGTGGAAGTAGAAGAAGATTTATTTACCAAATGGGGCATTTAAGCTCTCTGCCCATTCTCTCTAAATGAGATGTATCTGACATTTTTGTTGACAGAATTTGTTTGAAGAAGAGAGAGAAAGAAAAAAGGTTTCGGGGTTTTTTGTTTAGAGATTGAAATATCCGATGTTGAGAATGAAAGCAAGAGACGAAGGGGAGGGACCGAGGGGGTAAAACCGTAAAAAAGATTGTAGAGGAAGTTGGTGGGAAATGTCTGTTTTTGAAATTTTCGAACCCCGCCAAACGTTTAGCTTCTTTGGTAAAAGCCGTAAAACACGAGTACAGGACCGCAACAGCTTTTGAATTAGCTTTTTAGTGTTTTGCCCGGGTCAAAACACTAAATATAGCATGTTAGATATTGAAGTAGTGGTTAGTGTTTTAAGTAGTGTTGAGAAACATTATAATTTATAGCGTTCAAGAGCTTTGAGTAGCGTTGCTTTTTTTTTTTTTTGGATTTTTTGTTAAAAACTATCTTTATTTTTATAAGTTATTGAAATTTCTACCTTTATTAAAAATTTTTTTAATTTAACTACCTTTATTATTTCCAAACTCATATTATTGCTACCTTTTAACCATATATGTCAAATTTTCCATCCAATGGGGGCACTTTATGTTTTCCCCCTACCAAAGGCTTTCTTTCTTAGTAAGGAAAGAACCTTCCAACCTCAATATTGAGGGTTTTATCCCCACTAGGGGCACTTTGGAAGAGGGTTTCCCCTTACCATCCCCCTCACTCTCAAAGTGTCTGCCCGCAAACCCAGGTCGAGTTAACGCGAGATGCTGATGCGGCATGTGCGCCTTCATCTTACCACGGTGGGGCCTAAAGAAAAAAAAACTTTACGTTTCCCCCTTAATTTTTCATCCTTTCCCACGTTTTTTTGTCTCTTTATTATAACCTACATAACAACCATATTGTCTTCATTCCCCAAATTCACCAAAATTTCCCTTAATGGCCTTGATGTTTGTCGATTAAAGTTATGTGCGATGTTGCAATCAATTGTGTAGACACATAGTCGTGTCTCCCATTTAAGAGCCTCAATGATAAAACATATTGCGGTCTTAATTGGTCAGACTCACGGACGGTACATCAGAAGAGCCAAAACTATTTTTAAAAGTGTTAAAGTCCTATTTTAAAGCCCATTTAATTATTCATGATAATTAATTGTATTTTGAGCTCAATCCTTTGAAAAGCCAAATTAATTGTTTAATAAAAATCAATTTTTAAAATAAAATAAATATTTTCAAAGATACTTTAGTAGTTAAAATCGGATTTTATTCCCTAAAATCGATTTAGGAGTTAAAAGATAAAAGAAAATCTTTAAAACACGTTTTATAAAAAAGCGGTCAAAACGTGTCAAAAGCAAGGCGGTGCACCGAGCGCACTAGCGTGCGCCTAGCGGACCGTAGTGCGCCAAACACACAAGCGACACGTGGATCGAGTGTCACACGGAGTTCAGCGTCTAGCGCACACTCATGCGACACGCGAACTGTCTTTTCTATCTTTTTTAAAAAAGACGTACCACGTGTACGCCGTTTATTAGTCATGTCGCGTCGGGCGCGCCAATGTGCGCCGACACGTGTAATTGTGCGTAACACGCCTACTTTCACCCGGCGCACTGGGCGCGTGAAGCGCAATTACGTTTTCCTATAATTAGGCTTCGATTTTCCGAATTAAAGGACGGTTTTTTCCACACAATACTTCAACTTATATATCTTTCATACTTTACGAACACCTACGAAACCTCTCTACAAAGACTCATATTTTCTGACAAAACACACACAAATACATACTTTCATATGTACATACAAGTTCAGATCTTCAGGCTTCACAATTGCTCGTCCCGAAGGTTGTCAATCTGTCAGACTCAAGCCGCGGTATAATTCTGAGGGTCCTTGAATAAATTATTTTTATATTAAAGCTACTAACTATTTTTTTCCTGATGTAGATCTTTAATATAAAGAGTGCTCTTTTGTACATTCTAATCCTTTTTCTTTCTTTTTTTATTTATTTTTATATATTATTATATGATTGCACGATTGTCTGTTATGCTTTCATCACCACATATGTTATTATTGCTAAACAAGACCTAAAAAGAACTGTTATAACATTAATCGGATAATTTGGACAACATGTTAGGTTCCATGTAATTTGATTGCTAAATAACATATCACTAAAAACTAGTCTTTTATAAGTTTCCTAAACCAACCTAGACTAAATTATTTTTAGGGTGCATGAAAATATTGTTGTTCTAACACATAAAAATTGACATGAATCGATATTTAGTAGAGGTCAGCAATGGGCGAACGTGCTTCATTATGACCGTATTCGTACCCTCACCCCTGGACTCAATCTATGATTCATTGACCTATGGAGCCAGGACGGGAAAATCTACATTGGATAAGTCTCTAATTTGTCCCTACGATTTCGCAATATCCAATTAGGTTTATGTGTCTTCCTTTAAATACTTGTTGGCGACTTCAAAAACGTTTTCAATAAAACCTTAACAATGGGGTAGTCAATTACGCGCTCATACCGCGTAAGCGAAATAAAAACACGCCTACAAATTGATTAGGGATTTTGCTTGCTTCATCACTACTACTGCTACAAATTGAAGGTAAGTTCTCTAACCACGCAAATTAGGGTTTATAATTTGGGGAAATTAGGAAATACGAAAATTTTGGGTTAATTAGGATTCATTAATAGCTTTATTTGGGTTCGGTAATTACACTAGTGGAAATAACCTTATATGTCACAACACAACTGATTCGGTTTAACAAAATTGGATCCGTAAATCGTCCATTTTTGGGAGGCAAAACTCGGTAAATTTATTGATTCAGTTCTTTAGTGAACCGGATAAGTTAACAGAAAATTGAATGATCCGGTTTAGTGAACCGGATCAGTTAACAGAAAACTGATCCGGTTTTATATTAACTGATCCGGTTCACTAAACTTGATCAGTTTGCCCTTGATGCTATTATAAAACATCGGCCCATTATAAAACCCCTGCTATTATAAAACGCGGCCCATTATAAATCCCCTGCTATAATCTACAACCCTATTATAAAACCCCTCACTTCACTCCCACTCAAACCCTAACTCCCTCACTTCACTCCACTCCTCTTCGATCTCCTCCTCCTCCTCAAACGTCTCTCAAACCCCCACCCCCAACAAACCCTAATCCCCCAAATTCAGTCAATCAAACGAGAACTCTCAATATTATCACTGCTTCGATATCTTCTTTGTTAGGTTCAAAAGAAGAATCAATCTCTTTAAATACCAAGAAACCAAATCCCCCATTTGTTGATTCCCTCTTTGTCGTCTGCACTTCATTGGCTTTGTCTTTATCTCTTCTTCTTGCTGATGTTGACCGGGCTTCGGCATTTTCATCTCAACGCCAAGGAAATTATAAACGGGTGAGGTCGCTCTTGTTCGTCTTTTCCAAGAGAACACTCCCTCACCCGGACAACGTCTTCGATCTTCTTCTCCCTCACCACGACAACAACTCTAATCCATGTCGTCACTCGTCTCTCCATCTTCGTCCATTGCTTTCCTCTCTCGTCGTCAACTTGATTTAGAGCTCCGGTCTTCTCTATACTTTCAGTCGCAATCGGCCACCACCACCATTAGTCTTCGTCGCTCTCATCCCTCGCCTCTGTCGCTTTCGGATCGGTATAAGTCTCCGTCTCTACGCGAAGAACAATACCCGAAGAGAATTAGATGCGAATCGATTGTTTTTCTTTAAAGTTCTTTTTTTCATTTATATTTTCTTTTTATTGTATTTTTCGTTCAATTTGATTTTTGGTTGTTTTTTGTTTATTTGTTGATTTTCATTTAGATCTAGGCTTTGTAATTTATTTCGATTTAATTTTTAGATTTTAGGGTTTATGTTTCTTTTGTGTAATTTTGTCTGTTTCTTTATTGTAATTTATGTAATTTAGTAATTTATTTAATATACGGTGGGGAGGACGAGAAGAGTTTCCTATTACGATCGGAGTGCATCAAGGTTACGCACTTAGTCCACTTTCTCTTTGCTCTAGTCATGGACGAACTAACGAGGTCGATTCAAGATGATATACCATGGTGTATGATGTTTGCGGATGATATTGTGTTGATTGATGAGACAAAGGAAGGTATTGAGAGAAAGTTGGAATTGTGGAGGCATACATTGAAGCTTGGGGTTTTAGATTGAGCGAAGTAAGACGGAGTATATGGAGTGCAAGTTCGGTGGGGTTACAAGCCGAGGCGAGGGCGGTCACTTTGGATAGCAAAGTGGTTCGAGGATCAAACGTCTTCCGTTACCTAGGATCCATTCTCCCAAAAGGATGGAGAACCGGATGGAGACGTGGCTCATAGAATTAACGCGGGTTGGTTAAAGTGAAAAAGCGCCACCGGATTCCTTTGTGATTCCGGCATTCCCCAAAGCTTGAAGGGGAAAGTTCTACCGTACGCGATTAGGCTGCTTTGTTATATGGCACCGAATGTTGGGCGGTGAAACAATGCCACGTTCATAAGATGAACGTGGCGGAGATGCGTATGTTGCGGTGGATGTGTGGCCACACAAGGAAGGACCGATTAAGAAATGAAGTGATCGGAAAAAGTTGGCGTTGCATCCATTGAAGAAAAGATGAGGGAGAATCGGTTAAGATGGTTTGGTCATGTGAAAAGGAGATCGGGTGATGCACCGGTGAGAAGAATTGAAGAGTGGAGGAGTAACCAAATTGTAAGGGGTAGGGGAAGACCTAAGATGACTTGGATGAAGGTAATTGAAAGTGATATGAGGTTACTTGGGATTGAGGAGAGCATGACGTTGGATAGAAGTGGGTGGAGGGCGGTATCCATGTGGAGGAAGGGGTGTGATTCTTGCATTTATTTTGTTTTTCTCAATTGTGTTGGTATTAAAACCTTTTGTTGAAAACCTCTTTTAAAACTTGTTGGTGTAAACCTTGTTTTCAAAAAAAAAAAAAAACTTCTTTAAAAATTCTTAAAACTTTAACCCTTTTAAAAAAAAAAACTTTTTATCATTCTTGTCGATGCCATCTCCTCTCTGTAACGGTTTTGGTTGACGATTCATGTTAGCGGCCCCAAATCACTTTGGGAATAAGGCTTAGTTTTGTTGTTGTTGTTGTTGTATGTTATGTTTCGTAATATATGTCCTTGTGTGTTTGATTTTTCGTTTTTTAGTTTAAGTCATATGTTTTGTAATAATATTTCATCACTTGTTCATATGATTTTCGTTTTTTTTTTAATTTATTCTTGAAAATTCTAATAAGAGAAATGTAAATTTAGAAGAAAATGGTTGTGACCTAGCAAATGCGGAAGTAAATTTAGAAGAAAATGGTTGGCAGCTTTTTTTTTAAAAATCCAGAACATTACTAACTGATCCGGTCTTTCCATAAAACCAGATCAGTTATTTTGGCGTGAACTTTTTTTTATATTAAATTTATACTTAGGTGATCCAGGTTCTATTTGAATCGGATCGGTTAGTGTACTAAGCGATATGGTTTTCAACTAGAACCGGATCGGTTAAGTATGATCGATCCGGTTTTAAATCGGATCGGTGGCCTTTCCACCTTTAACCTCTCCTAGATCAGCGCTCGGGATCAAAAACCCGGACTGTAAGGCCTATTTTGACCCGGAGCGGTTGAACTTTTCCACTAGTGTTAAGTATTTTGCAATTGCAATGTGTGTAGGTTGAAATGTCTTCATCCTCTCACTCTCTTGATCAAAAGGCAAAGGCGAAATGCAATTGTGGTGTTCCATCGGCCATTAAGAAGGCTTGGACCACCGATAATCTGGAAGGAGATTCCTTTCATGTAAGTTTTAACATTAGATTTAGATAATTTGGACAACTGTTAGGTTTCATGTAATTTGATTGCATAATAACGTGTCACCAAAAATTAGTCGTTTGTTTGTTAAATGAACCGACATAGTTTAATTACACGCATTAAAACATTGTTTGGTCATTTAATTGCCGTCATTTGAAACTTCTTCAAAGATCGAATCTAGACTTGAAAGTTTCATTTGGGATGACAAACCTAGTGGAGATCGAATTGTGTGCCTCATAGTTTGTAATTGGGCCGAATAATATGATTGAATAAGAAGTGTAAGTAACTAAAGTAAGTTATCAAATGAGTTTTAACACATAACATAGATCACATGTTAAATATATACTAAGCAATATTTTATCTATATATACATGCTTAGTCATATCAAGTTACAATTACAATCAATGTATTTCATTTTTTTGATTTTTGAACCAAAAAAATCAAGCATAAAAATGGTAATAAAATTCATTATTCAATTATTTAAAATAAATTAACCATCGATTTTTTTTTCCATAAGTCCATATTAATTAATACATCGATTGTGTGATGGAAACTTACAAAAACTAATAAAACGACACTTAAAAGCGTTGAAAAACTAAATAAATTACGTCCTATGAAAATAAGTTGCATAAAAAATAAAAAGTTACAACTTATTGTACCAATATTTGAAGTTTTTATAAATCAAAACTAAGAATCACTTGTCATATAACAAAGCAACACTTTATTTTTAAGATGAAGAATATCCCTTTCGTTCAAATCAACATCTTCAAAGTAATCATCACACACTTTATAAGCTCTTGGCGGAGTACATTGAAGGTCATATAACATCATATTCCAAAAATCAAAGTATGGCCAAAACACATCTATAAGTGGTATACACATCTTCCACATGAGCCCATACCTCATTGCTTTTATTAATATGATATGTAAACATATTGGATACATTATAGAAAAAAAGATGACCTCCACGAAAAGAGTTAAAACAACATCAACATCAACATCAAGGAAATTCGAATTTTCCATCCTACCATGCCATGCTTTATTTATCAAGGTCTATGTGTGTCATCTTGTGAGGGAGATGATATATCATTTGAGATAGATGATGTTGCAATGTTTTTAAAAAATAGTTTGGAGTCATTTTTATGTAGGTCATGGTAACTATTTATACTTGGTATCCAAACAATATTAATTTTTTATTCGATGAAAAAAATCCGAAAATATTGTTCCTATTAGAGACATTTAGAGAATAACTGTTAAATAAGATTATGAAATCATGACTATAAAGGCTGGTTTTATTTAATAACATAAATAAAAAAGTCATTGATTTACTAACGATTAAATTAGGAACAGGTGGTCCTATTATAAAGATTTTTCTTTAAAAATATACTCAAATATGATTGTATGATAATTAAGTTTTCCAAAATCATTTTTCATTTATTTTAATAAATAATTACAGTCATATACTATTTTTTTTATCAATCAAATAAGTAAAAATGCAATGATTTAGTGTTTATACATATCACTTTTTAATAATTAGCATGATGGATCTTGATCGATTTT